>JAPMNP010706698.1:0-10209 GCA_029874935.1 Atherina boyeri
GTGTGTGTGTGTGTGTGTGTTTGTGTGTGTGTGTGTGTGTGTGTGTGTGTGTGTGTGTGTGTGTGTGTGTGTGTGCTCCGTAGAGTAAGATTCTTTTGAATATTCAGCAAAACTAGAAATCCATTAATTTTGTCCATTTACCTTTTAAAATGTGTCTGCACTCAGAAATTGGCACAGAAAGCAGCAAATGTTTGCCTGGATATTTGTAAGTCAGATCTCTGCTCCTTACACTGGAAGCCCAAAGAAATGGTCCATTCCTTCCAGATGGATATTGGCAATAGTCTAAAACCTTATATGTGATGTCTGACTTCTTTAATTTATTAAGATGTGTAATATTTCTTTGTAAAAAAAAAAAAAAAATGGAATAAAAATATTATTTTATTCTAAACGAAGAGGCCATGTGTTATCAGAAAGGAGTTCATTCTCAGAACTGGCAGCAGGATGGACATTGTAGACAAGAACATTTTTAGTGGAAATGCTTAGAGTGAGAGCTGGTTTAAACATCAAGAGAATTCAAATGCCAAGGGAAAACACGCAGCCTTTTACTGAAAGAAAGAGGAAACATTTGCTTCTTTACTTAATCAAACATGAAAACATTCTTTCCTTTTTCTAATTAAGGATCTACTGAGCTGGCCAACTGAAGTAATCTCAGGTGTCTAAACGTCTCTCCACACTTCATTTCACTTCTTTTTAGAACCAGGCCAGCACCAGAGAGCAGTCTGTCAGTGACTATTTATCAGCTCAAGACAAAAGGGAAGAATAATCTAATCAAAGTGCTCTAATGCTTGAGGTTGTATATTGTTTATCAATAATACAAGTATTGGGAGATAACAATAACTGGTATACAGAGGCTAAATGAGGCAAACCAGGCTTAAGTGAAACTGAGTCATGATTAATTAAGGTTTTTTTATAATGTTTTGTTAGGACTAGTTTTATTAGTATGATTGCAAGACTGAATGATAAAAAAAATCATATTAATTTAAAGTTTATTATCTAGCATTTCTGCACAGGCTTCCCTCTATGACTGTTTTCAATACAGTGTAATCTGGTTGTCAATGCACATTACTTGGTAATTATTGAGGCATTTGTCAGCTGTGCTTACATGTTAAAATATGACAGTATCTTATAAAACATTCATTATAGTAACTTGTTTTTACAGAGTTGTTTGAAAATCATGCACAAATGAGAAAATGTTGAATATTCAGTGAGTTTCCCAACATAAATTAAAGAACTTGAGGTCAAGTTACTATTTTCTCCTGCAGGTTATAATCAAATTGCTTTGTCTGCACAAGCAGAAGAACCGATGTAGGAAGAATTATAGAGGAGATTATATGAGATAATAAATATGGAACATTATTGTAATGACATCAAATTATCATTTAAATTTCTACTGCGTCATGATGGAAAAAAATATTTGCATATAAAAGTGAAGCATGTGAATGCAACCTCAGGAGCAAACATGCAACATTAAAAGACATGCTATTCCTCGGGCACTCCTGTCTGTCTCTGTCTAAAGTACAAATTCAATAATCTATATTTATAGGATTGTAACATCCAGACAACAATGGTACAACTTTCATCTCCTTAAGTCCAGAAACCCCAGAGATCCCACATCCAAATTAAATGAATTCCATTAATAATAGTAATAATAATTATACGACTGAAAACACTACATTTTGTTCTAGTAATACATCAAAATAAGTGTTATATGTATTAATGAAACATATTACCAGACTAGTAGACAATATAAGAGGGAAGGGGTAAAAATAAAACTGCAGTATTGATGTTCACCTTAGTGCAAGAATTCATGTGCTCCTTGGAGTTGCATGAATTCAAAAGAAGAAAACAAATCCATCTGACACGGAAACAGTTCATGTTCTGCCAGATGAGTGAGAGCTGGCAACTGCATGGTAAAGGTAACAGCTTCACCTCAACAAGAAGGTATGCCTCACAGCAATTCAACACATCTATTTTTAACAGAGAACTGAGCAGGTCTGTTCACTTCAACTGCAAGAGAGTAAATACCCCTTCATACTACTGGTCTGGTGGATATGACATGTAGTCATTTTATATATGATGAGCAACCAAATACATTTGGAAAACAGTTATTGTTTAGCTAGTTTGAGCTTTACATCATTGATTGATATTGCTGCTGCTTTTCAGGCCTGTTTTCTATTCCGACAGTCAAGTTATTGTTTTGTATATCAAACTAAATTGAATACAATGAATTAATTTAAAATAAATCTCACACCCCTTTAACTCTGGACTACGAGTGCACTGCATGCAAATAATGTAGTGCAAATGTTTAGTATTCTAACTCCTGAAAGCCTGATTAGTAAGCAGACATATATCCTAAACTGTCTTATATGCAAATAACTGATCCAAAGTTATACCGTATGTTCAGGTCTGGAAGACAAAGAAAAAAATTGGTCTAATATTACACATTTTTCATGTTTTATGTTAATATTGTTCTCGTTAAAAAAATATGGCTTGTGTGCACAAATAAGACAGGTTTTTGCAATAAAGCAGTTTCTATTTTTAAGCATTATTTGCTGCCTCCATTATTGAAAATATGAACATTTATAAGTATTTTAAATCCCTTTTGTCGAGCAATATTCACCCCTCACAAAGTGAGAGTGCAGCAGCTTAAAATGATGACAAGGTAATAGATGCAATTTTCTGACATCGCACACTAATGTTAAAAAAAAAAAAACAGCATTGGATATTAAAGTCTATATTTAGGCCCATTGGCTGACAATGACTTCACTTCTTCAGGTAGTTTGGCAAAGAGTATCACACATGGCTGGACTGGATGTATGCACCAGGTGTACAAGAGTAAAACACATATTGAGAACTCCTAGTGGACAGGTGAGGAATTAATTAGACAGAAAAAAGACTAACGGAGGCGGCTTTGTGTCACAAAATTGACCATGTGACTAAAGTGCCTTCTGTTTCTTTAAAGGTCAGCTGCTTTTATAAGCTGTCCACATTGGTATGACTTTTGTTTCTTCTTTTTTTCAGGTTTCTCTCTTTTCATTAAGGGAATTACAAATAAATATGTGGCTACCCACCATTTCTCATTGATTTTCTTTCCTCATTCATCATCTGTAAGAGACTCAAAAAGCATATTACATGGCAAACACAATATGGCAAAATAGTCCCTTTTGTGTATAATTAATCCAGTTGCATTTAAGCAAATGATTAAACATTATCATAGCAGCTCAAAGCAGCAGCTTCATCTGTATCAGCCAGTATGATGCTCAAGACTGAATGCTTCTGTCATTCTGAGCATACTTGTCCATGTGCTCTTATACTTGTATCCTTTAGCCCTTATTTAATCAGCAACCTTTCCAGAAAGCTATTTCAGATTAATGGGATCATCTTGAGGCTTGGGCAAAGACTAATTTGGTAAAATCTCTGCATTTTTAAATTAAATCTTATATATGTTTGTTTGTTTAAGAGGGATAGTATTTATTTTTATTTTTCTTGGCGGTCTTAAAGTGACACACCACCATTTAGGCAAATATGCTCATTTTCCACCTCCCCTTGAGTTAAAAAATTGAGTTTTACCTTTCCCCTGTTCATCCAGCCATTCTCTGAGTCTGGCGATCCCATTTGTAACTTTTGCTTTGCAGGAATCATTGAATCAGATTAGACCAGTAACACCTAATGCTAAGTGCTAATGGTCTGATCCGATTAAATGATTCATGCTAAAATAAAGCCACAAATGAGGTTGCCAGACTCAGGGAATGGCTGGATGAACAGGGGAAAGGTAAAACTCAATTGTTTAACTTGAGAGGAGGTGGAAAATGAGCATATTTGTCCAAATGGTGGTGTGTCACTTTAAGATGCCCCATTAGAGAGAGTTTTGTTTTTCTGTAATGAAACTGAAGTACTTGATTCTCTGTGACATGACATCTCCAAGTAAAATCACATTGTCACATTGGGACAGGAGTCCAACTTGGTTGTTCAGTGGGACAGGGCTGTAAACACCCCCACTCTGTCCAGCCAAAGTCTGCAGACTTTACAATTTCTTAAATGTGAGACAACTTTAGTTTTTAATTCTTTTTTTTCTCCACTATTTGCAAACATGCTGTGACACTCTGTTCCTCTTTCAGGTTATTTTTATGTCCAGTAATATGAAAAAACTGTGGAAATCATGTTCTTGGACTCTAATCATTATCTTTTCTTGGTTAATTCAAGCTCAGCTGTGAGACTAAGTAAAGGTTAGAGGGATGCAGAAATGCAAAAATGCTTCCCAGTGCTGTGGAAACCTTTTCTTGCTCATCAGTCTTTATAAGCAGCGGTATCAGTCATATCATGTATACTATTAGTCTAATCTGTAAAATCCTGTCTTCTTTATAGATTGCTTGGCCTTAGCTTCTCTTTTAGTGTTGTAATGATTTTCTTATAGTTTCATTTATTTTATTATCTGAATGCCGGTTTGGGCTATCACATGTGTGCTGGGATGCGTCACTGCTTTAACTCTTTGCAGTTTGAATGTGTTTCATAGCAGTGAATGTAGTTGAGTTTAAGGCCTCACACATGGTAAACGTGAAATCATGAATTCAAGATAAAAGTTATGTCAGCCTTTCAGGAGGACACAGGTTTTTCAACCAAAATAAAAGATGAAAGTCAAGAGTTCTCATCTGCTTGATCAGCATCACTGATTCTTCAAACTCTGTTTTCCATTTACAATTCATTTGGTTTTGGTTGGTTCATTTGCTTGAACTCATTTAATTTCTTTTGATGCTTTTTGCTCTGCTTACATAGCTTTTTTACTCCATTATTTACTGTATTAATTTCCTCTGTAATGAACCACTTTATAACTGTCCTTTTAAAAGTGCTTGTTAAATAAAAATGATAAATGCTAGTCGGGCGGAACAAATTAAACCGGACCAGACCGTACTAGCATTTTGCTTCGAGTGAATGACACTGCATGTCACTGCACCTCCTGCTCCTCTAAGATGGCAGCAACTGTCACTTATAGTCAAAAAGCACAGTCCACTCTTCAATGTTTTTTATCCTCCTTCTTCTAGCTCAGAGTGTTAAATCCAAAGGTGTGTCTTTTTTTTGTGACATGCAGATTTAATCCCCTCATGCTTGGAGACCAGTTTGCTCTCTTCCTTCACAATGAATGCCATCAATTTTTCAGCTTAGCATCTAAACATGACAGAGTTTTAAATCAAAGCAAGGTTTGTATTTTCTTTTCTTTTTTTTGTATTGTTTTGTATGTGCTCCATTGTTTACATAAGCAGACAATGGCAGGAATATGTGCTGCAATGCTTCATCAGTGTTGCCTTTGTATTTAGTGGCTGAAAATAAAAAATACAAACGAAAAATCTTAGATGAGTTTTCTGATCTATATGCCTGCCATAATCAGGAAACATGGGTATTAATCAGCTCTACTGAAGTGATAACTTTTATGTTAGCTTGTGCTTGTTAAAATGCATGTGTGTTTGTGTGAGGTCTCACAAATAAGTGTCTGCAAATTGAAAATCTCAGACTGTGTCCAATTAAAGTGCCTCCTCTCTCCACTCCTGCTGTGCTACCCTTGAAGCCCACAATGTTGACAGCGGCAGTATCTCCCAAGATGGCTCTTATAGATTGCTGGAAGATGCTTTTGAAGTTTCCTTTTTGTCAAATTGGCAACTTCTTCCAAGTAACCAAAGATACACTCACATAAACACAACTGGATATGTGCTTACACACACTTTTTCCAGGTTCGACTTCACTGAAGTGGGGATAAGAAAACAATTGATACAAATAGAGAAACCAATTAACAGTGGAATAAGCTGGAGAGACTGTGGGAAGGAGGGGGAAATTCATCAGTCAGTCTGAGGTCACACAGGGTTGGCTTGCACGAGACATCTATATGAGGAGCAGTGAACTGTGCTGAGCATGACTGGAGTGCTGATGGCAAACAGTAAGCTGGTGGCTCAGAGGGAAAAGATGAAATCATTGAACTTTGATCCGAGGCTGAAAATATTTGCACTGGTAACGTGGAATCTGCTATAGAAATTCACACATCACTATACACTGTACACATAGTTACACATATTTACACATTCTCTTCATACAGAAGTACTGATCAGGGATGGTAGCTGTAATCGGTTAATTGGTTTTGGTAACATGAGTCAAGAAAAGCTTGGCCAAGTTAGACAACAAGAAAAATGGATTCACACAGAAGTTTTAATTTAGTTTTAATTTTATCGTGTAAAGCACTTTGTGTTGATGTTTGCATGAAAAGCGCTTTATAAATAAATTTGATTTGATTTTGATTAATGCTAAAAAGGTCAAAGATGTAAATAACAGGCATGGGGCAGACCACGGCCTGATCATTATTTTCAGGGGGACCAGGACTAACTCTGAAATGAATGAGCATGTAATGATTTACAGTTGATATATCTTACTGTCTTCCTAAATGGTTGAAATAGGACTGTTAAAATATCAGATTTCCACTATATGACTATCACATGACTATTACTATCAGCACATGAGAGTTGACACCCATAGAGGAAGATGTAGAACAGTCATCATACTTGGTCAAATAGTTAGCGTGTTTTGCTTTTTGTGTGATTGTTGTGATCTTGGAATATCCCTCCTCTGCTTTGAGACTGGGAATCATCTCATCAGCCAACACTATATTTACTGGAATTCATGACCCCCAACCCTTTTGCATTCAAGCATTTTCATGCCACCCCCACTATAAATTCTGTCCTACATTCATGTCCTTCAGTACTATGAATTCACCCATTTAAATGGTCTTCAGCAGGTTGCCAGCAAGAAATTTTTATTTATTCTGTCTTTTTTATGTCACCTGACCAAATAATATGCTTTAAAATTTTTACCCAAATTCTTTTAAAAAAATGTTTGTGTTACTCAGCCTTTCTTCCGAGTGATTCCTTGAAGATTGACAAGCAGAATGCTTCAGACAGGTTGAGCCATCAAATACACACACATTTCTATTGATAAAAGTTTTTTTTTTACCTGGACCTTATTTATAGCATGAAATGCGTTCAAAAACTCACCCAGACAATTTTGGAGTTACTTGAAGTCCTTCGGGAGATATTTAGATCCATCACGCTGGCGTCCATATCCATTCAATGGAATTGGTCGGGTTGACGGCATTTCAGCCTCTAAATAAGACATAGAAATGTCTCATAGAAATGGAAATTGGCTATTTTCTTTTTCAAATTTTGCTTTACTTTTCACACTAGATGGTCAACTTGAGTTGTGATAATAAGCTAAGTGTTTCCTAGGTCCTTTTTTATCAAAGGTCTAATTTACATATGCCAACCTTTTCCTGGTTTGGTCTCCTTGCCTGTCCCCTGCAAACATATGATACTGTATGTTCTTTTGGAATCTAGAAAGTTAGAGGTTTATGTTTTCAAGTTATGTTACAATTTCTTGACCCAGAGGCCTACTTTTTAAGTAACAATGTATGGACACAATGAACACAAATAAAACTACATCTTCTCACTTTAGTACATTTTTAACTAACAAAAGGGCTTTTAAGATTAGCAGATACAGGTTTTCACAGAACAGTAAAAATAAATAGATTATCTTTTTTCGTATAATTTATGACATAGTAATGTAAACATTAGTAGTAATAAAAAGTTTCTCTCCAAGCATATTTGATAAATGTTTAGATACAGGACAAAATGTGTCTATGAGGATTAAAGGCGGTGAAGCATAATCAAATAAACCTAAAAGTGAAGTAAAAGTCAAACATGAGGCACTGGATAACTCCAATAAATCAATAAATGTTAACTATCTGATGTAGAATCTTATTCTGCTCCCCCAGGTTGTGAACTTTACCTTTACCTCACTCTAATTTTAACCTTACATTATTTTTTCAGCAGCACTGATAGCCGAGTGGTAATGGTGAGAAAGAGAAAATGTGAAGACTATCCTGAGACCATTTAACATCTCTCTCCCCCTAGAATCTCTGCAGATCAATATCCAGTAGGTGTGCAGTATGAATCCTGAAACTTACTCACATTAAGCTGTTCCCATAGATTTCAGGCTGGCAACAGAGGAGCTGATAATTTTAAATTAACCTGATCTGTAAGGGTGAATATCTGACAAATATTTGAACATTTGTGACTATTATTCCTGCTTAGTTATCACGACATTGAGCTTCAATACCGATATGTTAGATTATTCAGTGTGTTATACCTGTACAACTACTGTGGTTGTTTTTTTTCCTGTCTATTTCAGCTTTCAGCAGAAAGAGGTGAGTCAGTGAATAGATACAGTGTGCAGATCCCTAATGGCTGAAAATCCCCCCCGTGAAAACACTGACAGCATTTGAAAAGCAATGATTTTTTGGCAACAAGGAAGCCTGTCTTAAAGCACTCCATGCACTTAAATGGCAGCATATTCTCATCTTTAGGAGTGATCTACCTGTTCACTTTGGGTTTAGGCTGCAACTACAGACAACACAAGGGGCAAATTCCATCTGTCATGCATTCTGAACAGCAAGTGAGCTCTGCAAGAAATATCAGTTTTTCTATTTAGCCTGTATTGTAGAAACTGTGATGTCCAAGGCCTCCCAGCGGTACAATTAAGTCAATTCTGTCTGATTTAAATTGATCGCATTTATTTACATTCAATTTTGCATTAATGTTACACATTTTGTCTGTGTTTATCCAATGATTTAATGCACTATTTATTATTCACTGACGATAAGCTCTAAATATATCACTGCAGCATTCATTTAGCAGTTATAAAAGGAGACCAGAGGAGAAATAAAAGGAAAATTGGAAAGCAAAAGTAGAGAGCTGTGATTTAGTACGAAGGGAGTGAAAGATGAGGGGGAAGAAATATAATGAGAAGAATGGGGGGAAAAGGGGATACAGCNGGGGGGCATGATAGGAGAGGGTGAGAAAAGCTGGAGGACAAACTACAGGACAAAAAAAATGCTATAGAAATCTCATTTAAAAACGCCAGTAAATAAGACAAATTTTATACATCTTGATTTTAAAGTTTAGTTCAACAACAAAATGTGTAATGCTATGTTGGTCCGCAGCTCAAAACATCAAACTTTTAGAACAAAGGTGATCAAATTTTGACATGTTTCTGCAAGTTGGAATGTCCCAACTGAGACAACAGTGAGACTGAGTTTTGTTTAATGTCGGGGGTCTTTTTCACTAGCCTGGGTGCCAGCCGAACTTAGTCTCACCCACAACATTTGAGGTCTGGAACTTCGGTCTGGCGTTGCTCCGTTGAGGAGCAATTTTGCCCGAACAAGAGCTGTTGGGACCAATCAAATCGGGCTTATGGTGATGGACAGGTGAGCAACAGTAACGTAATAAACCGCGTCACCAAAGAGCGCTTGGGTTGAATTTGCGCCGTTGCTCTGATTGGTTATAAGTCTATCCAATTGAGGGCAGAGACATTTTTTCTCCTGGTTCGGTTGAAACACGCCCCGTAATCACAGCCCAATGGAGCGGTATCAGACTCACATTCTGACTAATTGAGTATGGCTACGTCAGGTGACTTTTTCACTGCATGCAAAACATAATCCTTTCCTAAATCTAACCACATATATTTGGTGGCTGAAGGTTATCAGTGCTTGAACCACGCTGCCATGAGGAATAACTAAGTTTGTCGACAATGGAAGAACATAGTTTAATTTAAATTTGATTTTGCTCAGCGTTGATGTGACAGCAAACCCCAACTACAATCTTTTTCGTTTTTAAACCTGATATTAATTTTATACCTAACCTTATAGACATATTTAGTAATATTTAACGCAACCACATATTTTCAACACTTAGTCCTCACCAATCACAACTGACAGCAAAGAAGAAAGATTAGATAACTCTGTTTGAATGAAGCTTGATATTCTGTCACATTAGCATCATTAGAGTATTGACAACTTTCCCCACCCCACATCCCTCCAAGTGTTTTGTGGCATTGATACTAATATGTGACGACATAAAGCAGTTTTAATTTTTTCTGGTGTAGATGTTTCATAAGTTATGGACTGGCACTGACTTTGACTGAAAGCCTCAGATTGTACAGAGTAAGTGGTCTTGTTACACAGGGCTGAGTTTGATGCTTTTATACATCCATCCATCCATTATCGATACCGCTTCTCCTATGCAGGGTCGCGGGGGGGCTGGAGCTATTAGCAGGCGTAGGCGGGGTACACCCTGGACAGGACGCCAGTCTGTCGCAGGGCCAACACAGAGAGACAGA
>JAPMNP010706700.1:0-11861 GCA_029874935.1 Atherina boyeri
AGTGTCTGAGAAGAAGAGAAAGGCCTCAGAAGAGAAACAAGACCAGAGTTGTGCATGCATATTTTTTTTTAAAAGTAGAGAGGGCGGTTCTTTCCTGGATTTCAGGAAAATCTTCCTCCATACCTTTAAATATAAAAAATCTTTGTATTAATGTTTTGCATCACCAAGGGGAAATATTCCCAACAAGCAAAAAGGTCCATAGAAAGGTAAAGCAAAGGAAAAGTACCATTTTTTTTAACCTGGACCTTATTTATAGCATGAAATACGTTCATAAATCACCCGGACAATTTTGGAGTTACTTGAAGTCTATCGGGAGATATGCAGACCCATTGCGCTGGCGTACATATCCATTCAATGGAAGTCATCAGGGTAGGCATTTCGGCCTCTAAATAGGACATTATCTGCCACAAAATGCCTTAGTTTCACCTGTGTTCAGTTATTAGTTTTATGTACTATCCCGCTGTGCCTTCAGAACGGCTTTGTTGTCATCCGTGGCATTTTAAATGCTTTAGTCAGGTTCTATTTCATCTTTTTCTTCTTCTGTGGCATTCTGAAACCACAGAAGAAGGAAAATCTTACTAAAGCATTTTAAATGCCTCGGATGACAACAAAGCCATTCCGAAGGCAAATAAGGTCCAGGTTAAAAAAAGGTACTTTTCCTTTAATTGTTTTGAGGAGCTCAGCTTAGTCAGCGCTTAGTAACTTGGATGCCCGGCACTTTTTGAGCATAACCTATTGTTTATTTTCAGCTCAAATATCTTGATTAATGATGAGTTGGTGTGAAGTTCCTAAATACACTCACTGAAAATTAGATATGGCATTGTTTCCCTGCATTATCTTAAAACTAATAAAGTGCTACCAGATAACTATTTGAGCACTGCTACATAGTTTCATGCTAACATCAGGTTAATAGCCTTTCATAGTGTTAGTAATTGTATTCACACGGACAAAATCTTTTTCAGAAATAAGCAGCCAAATGTCAATATTTTTTTAAAGATGATTAGAAAACATTTTTACAATTTAGTTCAAACTAGTGTGGTCATTAATGCATGTCTGGAAAGACAATTCTGTCCTCCTCCTTCAATGACCAATCAATAACCTGAGATGGCAGATGGCAGATTTTAGAGGTGGCCAGTGCCACCATGACCACCCCTCTTTCTCCGCCCCTGCAAGTAAGTGAGTAAAAACCTTGATGTGCAAAAATAAAAGAATGTACAATGACAATCATGTGTACGTGCAGTGAGAAAAGGCCTTGAATACAGTTGCTTTTAGTTATCAAGCTCTTATCAAGGGAAAGGAGGAGCACAACATAACTAGTTAGAACTGCTTGAATTTTGTTGCTGTGTTGATATTCTATACTATTATAATAAGCATAACTTCATTGTGTTAGCAGGCTGTCAGATCTCTAAAAATTCAAATCAGCTTTTTATGTAGTCTGAACACTTTTTACATTTATAAATATATATATATATATATATATATATGCCCATATGTAGTTTTAGAGATAAACGGGTTCAAGTGATGAGTCAGTGCGAACAGTAAAACTGACATTTTCCCGTTCCTATATGCAGGTGAGGAGCTGCTGCTCTGCAGTTTTAGAGTCTGTGAGAAAAGGCAGAGCAAGGAGTACGGAAAAAAAACTTGTGTTGATATTTACCACCCGAGCCCCCGTGAGAGCTGCATGTGAAAACTGACACCTGCTCTCTCATTGCACTTTCTCAGGATACTGCTTGTGGATGTGTTTGTTTGTATGACAGTAAATTTCTCATTGTGCCTCTCATCTTAGTTGTATAGAGTGTGTGTGTGTTTGTCTGAGGGAGAAAGAAAGTGACTGTGTGTGTATGTTAGTGTAAAGCCCAGTGGGAAACAGAAAGCAAGAGGGTCCTACAGCAGATAAACAGAGTGAGAAAGAGTTGATAGCAAACGCAGCTGGAAATGCACAGAAACACCCTGAGAACACTCTCTAATGCTTTCCTAAACATGTAATAGATCACTTAGCTCCACTGTCACAATACTCTTATATGTGCTTTAATCTTTTCCATCAGGATCTCAATTAACTTTTACAATAGGATCCTGCCAGTGTTGCATTTTTATATTCACAGGAAATTTTCTGTGGCCATTTCCAAAAATCTCTCATGTATCCGCATCTTCTGTGTTTGAATATTAGAGGCCCTTTATGACAAATTCAATTTTTAAAAGTGCTCGTCCGACGATAGTTTTTTTTACTTCAAAACTCTCCTCCCTTTCCCCCCTTTTCTTTTGCATTCAACAGCTCCAAATAAGCTAATTATAGTGTCTAGTGTCAAAGGTCACAGCTGGGTTCCCCGGGGACTTTTCATTAGGAAAATGGAGGGAAGAGGCTGAATGTGTCTAAAACGGGCCTCTATCTGTTTAGCTTAAACTCATGAATCTTTCTATTTTGCTTAAAGTTACTTCCATAGTTTTTTTTCTCCCCCTTTTTTTAATCATTTATTGAACTTACTGTATCCTCAAACTCACAATTAGGGATTTATGCATCATGTTAAATGTTTCAACTTAAAGAAACATAATTTTTAGTGAATAAGGAGTGATATGATTTTTCTCTGCAGTGGCTCAATTCAAGTTCATAAGCTACTGTAAATAAATGATATTGATATAGCATACAAGGGCCAATTTTCTACATATTGAACATTTATCATTTTTAAAATCTTAGCACTTTTAGTGCTTCTTTACTTTTGCACTGAAGATTTCCTGTCCAGGACATGTAACTTTATGTCTCTGTTCTCACACACAGTGCAAGGGAAATGCTTTTCTGACTCTGCTTTTGCATTATTAAATGGAGCCAAAAGCCCATCTGATACACTTAAATGTCATGGGAGATAATGCAAGAAGGAATATGACTAGGTAAATCAGAGTTCTGTCATAGCTGGGAATCCAAAGGCTTGCACCAAGAAACAGAATGCAGACTGATGCCATTAATGGCAAACTAGAACAGTGTAACTAAGGATCTGGCACTAAACAAAAGAAAAACCAAGAAGTATTTAAACAGAGGGAGCTAATGACTAACACAGGGCAAGTGGTGGTGATTAGCTGACTGAGTCCAGGAGATCGGGCCCGGCAGAAAACTAGAATAAGTTGAGTCATAAAATATATCACAAAACTTAAACATGAACACAGAAATCAAGTCAATCAGAATAATGAAATAACACTTAGCAGAAACGAAACATAACAAAACGTAGAGATCTTGACACGATGATGATTGACATGATGGTTAGTAGGAGAAACCTCGGATGCCTTTATCCTGCACTGCAAACTGCTGGCTATCTTCCTTCCATAGTTCCCTTCAGATTTTCAGTTTCCTTTTAAAACATCTTGCCCAGTTTGTGCCAAACTTGATCATTTTAATGAGAATATTGTAGGATTCTGTTGGTCATGTCATATGTTGTGCTGAAAAAAACTGATCTGAACAAAGAGGATAGATCCGGTTCCTTATCTCAGTCTAAATAGATAATGATGGTGTCATTGAACCGAGACTGACTTTTAACAGGCAGAGCGTCAACAGTGCAGCCAGCCCTGATGTCCTTTCTGATGATTCTCACATTCCTCACTGTTCAAAAGAACACAAGGGGATAGTTTAGCTCAAGGGCAAACAGGCCAGACTCATTTTAAGTGGTTCTTTATACAACGTCGCCACTGGGAACTCAGAGGATTTTACATCTGACAGTCAGCACTTGATTATGAGCAGCAGGCAGGGAGGAAAACACTAAATAAAAACGTATTATAGTTGCCGCAGAATACACAGGAAGTTTCCTGTGGTACGTGAGGTTTGGGGGTAAATTTAGACTCCAAAGTAATCGCAGACAGCAGCACCGCTTTTGATTGTAGCCAGATTGAAATAAGCATATGCTGTGCTCCTTTACAAAGGCTACATTTCATCATTAGATCATAGCAGAGTGTGGGTGTCCTTGTCAAGACTGTTTGACTTCTTTTTTGCAAAGTCAGGTCTGTGAATGGTTTATCTGCTTTTGGAGGGAAAGCCACTTTAGTTACAACCCTTCTAATGACAGCATCTCCAGCTCCTTTCACTTCACATTTATGACTCTCATTAACTGCAATTAACAAAGCATCTCGCAGTCCCACAGCTTGTAATCCAGATGAGTATTGTTATCAGCAGCCCAGCAGTGGTTTAGTTATGCACAGCCGGGGGAGTTAGGTTGGTAGGCAATGTTGTCGGAGCCCAGCTGAGGGGTCAGACAGGGGATCACCGCTGTCTGTCTTGTTTGCAGCTTCACTACCCCCCACACCTCTTCTAATTGGCCGAATCAGTTTGGAGGGAAACTTAACAAGAAGCAGGATCCCTCCAAAATTCACAATAGGTATAGCGTTTTACATATTGTTCACAGGAAAGACAGATGTTGTCGCTCCAGCACACATCCACATTTCAATACCTTTATCTGGGTACAATGGAGGTATATACAAAGGGGCTATATTTTTGGCGGTCAAGGCAGATGCATAATTTAAGCAGCGGAGAGGAGTCCACATTCTTGAAGTGGTGCAAAAAACTTTTCATACTTTTGATATTGTGCATCTTTGAACTACAACAGCCATTAAAAGTAGTATTCTTCATAAACCATCGAACTAGTAAGATTAATGAGGATGAATAGTCTTCTGCATCTGGAAAGATATGTTACACTATGGGACCAACCATAGCAATGTTTTCATTTTTGTATCCTAAAGCTGCTTTCATTATACATATATTTCAAATTTGTGATATTCAATTTAAGAAAAAAAAAAGCGGACAGAATGTAATGGTAACCATTATTTGAATATAAAGGCTTAAATTCTTGCCAGCTTTTCTTTTTTTTGAGAAAGCATGTATCAAGATTCTTAAACTATATTAAACAAAGTCTATTCTCTTATGTAGAAAGAAGTTGTGCATTTTCAACACTTACTTAATAAACTAAATAAAATGTAGCAGGAGGTCATTTAGGTCTCTTTACCACGACATTTTTTCTTTAAAGATAAGTGTCTTTAAAGATTTGCAAAAGGGGCAAATTTAACACAAACCACAACACCCAAAACTAACCAAATAGTGTTAGTGGCTAAACAAAACATTTAAGGACCACAACAGTAAAAAAAAGTTTAATAAAAAAAAAGAAAAGTTAACAAACCCTCATTTCCTGGCTAAATGTAGTGTGGTTTTTGAACATTTTAACTCTGTATCCTAGTATTCGCTCTCGCCATTTTCCCCGTAAAGTTTCCATTTGCTTATTTATATTGCACAACATAAAACATATTACTGTTAAGACACAAAACGTAGCAGGACAAAGCAAAAATGTTCTTAATGAAGTGAAGGCAGTTCCTTGTCACATGGACCCACTACTTGTTCATTTATACACATAATGTCCACAAATCCAAGTTACAGTTCAGTCTCAGAGGTTCCAATGGTTTCATCCATTCAAAACTTCCAAAATCATATTTCCATATGGAAATAGAAGGTTCATCTCCAACTGACTTTACTTCCCTTGCCAACATCAAAAGAGTTCGAGTACCTTTTTTTAGTAACTTTTTTTTTGTATCAGAGTAAGGATCATTTCCAAACAAACATGTAGTACAAGAGAGAATGGTGGTGATCAGAGCACTCTGGGTTGACAGACTGATGTCGTGGGAAAGAGATGTGAAACTGAAAAATCCCCATTTAAGACACCTGTCAAAATCCAGAAGCAAGGTTAATAAAACAGGCAGTGGTCAAACAGAGGACAGCAGATGTCAGGCTACTTAGCAACGGAATAGGTTGCTGGTCAAGAGATGGAGCATGGTTCAGTGTCCAGATATCCAGAAAAAGTCTGTCTGGGCAAGACGAGAAGAGGTGAGGAGAGGAGAGAGTAATCCAGGGACGTATACTTGATAAGCATTTGGAACAAACATTGAAAGCCTGCTGGACATCTCCTGGCACAAGGCTGTCAATAATCTGGCAGAGAGGCAGAGACTGGAGAGATCTTAAGTAATGGAAACAATTAGACCAACCCAGGTGGGCTGAAAAAGGCTGATCTGTGAGCACATTAAACACGGAAAGTCTGGTTTTGACTCATCGAGAGGTGGTGATGCAATAGGCCATCATCCAGGCCATGAGACTGTATGTTTCACCTTGGACACTGTGAGTCAATAAGTGACGATAAAATGATACCTCAATGCTTTGAAAATTGATGCAAAGGGAGTCAATGTGTGGGATTAAGAACATTAAGACATGTCATATACAGTTTGCTTATTAAAATCTCAGCTTTAGAGCAAAGAATTGACCAAAAGATTTAGATTTTTATGTTAGTGCAATAGGCTTCAGCCTCCCCTCAACCCTGAAATGAAATAAGTGAGTAGATGATAGGGTGGATGGATTAATTTTATTGGAAAGTAGAGTATATGTTACTAATTTGGTATCATCAAAGATATGATTAAACATTTTTAATTGAAAACATCTCTAACTGGAACAATTTCCTATAATGTCTATCTGTCACGGCTGAATAACTTAAACAATCAAATATTCACATCAGACAATGAGGACCTAAAATGCTACAAACTTACAAACATAAAGAGTTAATGGCCAGTTTTTTTCTTTTGCTGCATGACTACACTCGAGAGCACCTCCTCCCCTTCTACTCCTCCCTCTTCGCTCTACTCCATCCTTCTCTGAATTGAGTTTGGTCAGCCTATAGGTCACCCTTGGCTGTGCAGAGTATAATTAGACTGCCGACACACAGACACGCACACACACATACAGACTTTAAACTTTAAACCCCCACATACAATGGCTCCCTCAGACAATAGACACATGCCAATACTCTGACCCCCTCGGCCAACTCAATGCACAAAAAACTCCCTGTTCATCTTTTAACCCTCTGCCCTCCTGCATGCTCGATCAGCAGAATAATAAGACTGATAAGATTACATTTTTACGTATCACGATTCACGTCATATCATAGAAATAATAAATAGCTTAACATGTGCTAAATCTCAGTCTTTCATGTGGAAATCTAAAATCTTTCGACCGATGAATTATGCTCAGCAAAGCTTAGATGTATTATGTTTCAAATGATAAAGTTGTGTCATGGTTTCAAATTAGTTACTTTGGAAACCAGAGATTTTGACGAGCTTAGCACCTATTCAGAAAAGCCATTTAAGTTTTCATTTCAGTCATTAGAACCATTTGATGTTTGCATTTAATCATGTATAAATTGCAAAGATAAAAACTAAAGGTAAAGGAGACTTTGATGGTAAAAGAAAGCCAAATTTAAAATGATAAAATGGGATTTAGCAGTAACTGGAGAATTCTTGCCCCGACACGACAATTAAAATCTCTAAAGAGAGGCTCAGTGGGACTGTAATTGTGCACATGATCAGCATCCAGAGCGTCTTTTATCCTCCATCATCTTTCATCAATTCCATTCAGATTTCTAAGTGACCTGCAGCCCATCCCTAAGTTCTCTTTTGATCTGATTTTTTAAAATGCCGTTGCACACGCCCTGCTGCTGTCCTCTTTGCTCTCTCAGCACCTGCACTTCAGTGTCCTCCACATCATCAATGAACCTTCTTTTTGAAAATGTAGCTATACATCTGTTGTAAATGAGGTAGCCTTTGTCAGGGGGAAACCCTTCAGGGGACCGCCAAAATTTTGTGACACTGTGGCTCCAGTAAACCTCAACCCCCACTTCTTTTTCTCCCTTGCACACACAAACACATGCACACCTCTTACTTCAGGGGTATCAAATCTCAGATCCCTCGGGGTGTAGTTGTGTGCATGTCTGGGGGTTCTCATGATAACAGGTGTATTTGAATATATACAACAGGTGGGATGAGAGCCGGAAAAGAAGTAGACAACCATTTTTCTTGCTTTTTTTCTTTTCTTCTTTAACATAGTGTTAAGATGTTTTTATGTTGCATATCTTTAGACTTTAAACCGATGCTGCTGCTCTTAAGCTCCTCTTTTATGTGTTTGGAAAATTTTGGAAATTCTGCAAAGCATAGCAGAGGTGATGAATATTTATCCTACAGCTCCATGTAGTTGGCTTAATTTTCTACATCTGACCCAGGAATGATAGACAGTGCACGCTGATAAAAGAGGGGGGAAGAGCAGAAACAAAACCGAGTCTGTCTTTTGACTGAGCTACTCTTCAATAGAGGTGGTTTCTTTCTGCAGTGAACTGTGCGCTGCAGACAAGCAATAAAGCACAGAGGTGATCAGAAAGAGGAAGCGGGAACTTGCTGAATAATTAGAGCATGAAGCACAGACCTGAATTGTCGCACATCCACACATATGCATAAGCATATGCACACACTCGTATTTTTCCTATACATGCCACGCACACACAAATGCATTAAAGCACGCATTCAGACATAGTCTCAGCTCAAGGATTTTGGGCCTATCTGCACATGTATGCAGGCTAATCAGGGCCTCTTCACAGATAGAAAGCAAAGGGTCACTCAGGGTGAGATGTTTGTGATGGAAATTTGGACGGCAGGCGTAAGAAAACAAAGCTAGAGACAAGACGCCCCAGAGACGACATACTTTACACATGAGATAACACACAGTGAAGAGTTGCAAAAAAATCCTCAAAGTAGGATCACAATGGCTTTCTGATTAATATTACTGATAGAAAGTTTTACTGCAAACACTTTCACAAAATAATAAGAGAATAGTCAGGTTTTAAAAACTTTGAAAAAAAGTGATTTTCTTTTAACTATCTTGAAATGAAATCTGCTGCTTTTGTTTCTTGAGATCATGACATCACAACACGAGTCAGCGTCTTCAAAATGTTTCACAAGGTGAAATTTCCTGCATGCATGTTCTGTGGTAAAAAGGCATACCATAGCTTTTACTGAGTGTAAATAGTGCATAGACTGGGGGCATCCAATGGAGCCCCAGCGCCTCACTGAGAAATCTTATAAAGATGGGGTTTAATGGCCCTTCGATTGAGCGGTTCTGAAAAGCCAACCTCTGACCCCCCCTCTGGCCTTATCCTATGGCAACTCCACCCATCCTCCAGGGTCCAGTGCTTGTCAGTGGTCATTTGTCAAACCCCTCGCACTGATCTGATTACCATCAATTTGGAATCTGTAGACTACACACTTCTAGGATCAAGACAAGCTGCTTTTCAGCAACTTTACATGACAACAAATAGCTAGATTGTTATGGGGAGAGTAAAGAGATGAGTCGGCTATTGGTTCTATTCAGAGAGACAGACAAAACATTAGACGCCAACCTTGGTATCAACTAGCTTGGTATTCTTCATCTGATGAGAATCTGATACAAAAATGATTGCTGGTAAAGGAGCTTGGGAAAGGGTTCAACAGTTATCACAGGGACATAGTGATGTATAAAATAGGAATGAACTAGCAGAGAAATACTTGAATACACAAATCCAAACTAAACATGTCTCACATTGATCTTTTCCAGATTTAATGATTAACAGTATGCAGACATGGTAAAAATATTTGACTATTCAAGTATGCCAGTATTACTCTGAACCAGCAAAGCTAGAGCTGTTTCTCCATTCTGCACTTGGCCTTTATTTAAGTACTTTCTATTTAGTTTCTCATTTAATGTTAACATTTACAACTCTGACCAACAGTTGTTCCATTATTGATTAGATTTTGCTTGAAAAAACAAACAAACAAAACATCAGTAATGTGAACTGTTGATAACAATGGATTCTAAGTGGTATAAATGACAATGAGTGAGATTTAGCCCAATTTTGACATCAAGATTTGTTGTTGCCATTTTCTTCCTATTGATATTCGAACTTGTATGCGTAAAAGTCCCTTCCATTGAAGTTAGCTAACTTTTCAGAAGATTTACAAAGTGCTGCAGCATTAATAATTTTCTAACTGGACAACACAACAAACAGATGCTTCCTTAATCCCTGGTTCATGCTGGCTCCAATAAAAAAAAAGAAGCTTTGTATTCAATAAGAAATAAAAAAGTCAACATGGTGTTAACTTTGGCAATAACTTCACTATTAATCAAATTTTAAATGGCTTTCATTTACTTATGTGACTCTTGATTTAGGGTTGATTAACATCTGTTTTCCCCAAACTTCTCTTTTTGGGGGGTTTGTGGATAAGTCACACAAGGCTAAGTTAACTTTGTAACCTAATCACTTCACTGTGGCAGAAGCTGAACAGATAGGTTTCTAATTTGAACAGAGAAACAAGGAACAAAACAAAAGTTCACAAGTTATATGTAGTCTGTGTGGTAGAATTGGATAGTATTTGTCATTCTAATTCTTAACTAGGCTCAACCCCCCCCTTTGCTTATGTCCTGACAAGGGTATATGGTCATCGTGTGATGGATTGCTAATGAGTACTTCGCCTGGGCATGTCTTTGGGATGAGAGCAAAAGAGGGCTGGTCAAAGGAGTTTCAGTGAAGAAGTAATGATAAAGTTGAAAAAACACATTTAAACACCTTTCCCCTCATAATTCTACATTTTATTGTACTTTAGGTAGGCAACAACTCGGTCTGAAATCTGCAAATTAGTTGCAATGTCAGGTTATTTTGGTTACCACATTGGTTTTTCACACAGCACCCTCCCCCCTATCTGATATGTCTCAAATCCCTGCATATGAAACAAAAAGGTTGGTTCTACCAGCTGTATTGTCAGATTCAATCTACACCTACCAATTACAGAGCATCCCTCCTGCTGATACCCTTAAGCTGATTGTAGCTTTAGCAACAAGAAAAAGCTTCTGAGCTTTGACAAAGATTAGAATCCTGCAGTGAGGCAGGCCTGCTTTTCACATTTGGTAAATGCCTGAAAAGATTTTCATAACAAAAAAAACAAAAAAAGATTCCTCTGGGCACTAATTTGCAGCAGTACTGTCACAACATATTGAGTATAGCACTGCCCTTAGTAAAATGTAGTTTATTTAAGTGTGCTACGAGTGTACTTATTCCATACTAAAAATGAGGCAGTATACTTTAAGTTTACTTTTTATATACTATATTTTATATACCTAAGAATAGTATAGTGAAGTATACTTGGCTTATACTAAAAAGTATAGAGAAAAGTCTAAGACTAATTACATAACTAAAACTTACCCATACTTTAATATCTTGTACTTGTACTTAAGTACTTTTGACTTCTTTCTGCCACAAAGTACTAATACTTAGTGTAAGTACAAAATAAGGTCACGTCATTGACTTTTGTCATTGACAAGACATTGAAATTGTCATTAACAAGTCATTGAGACAAATTATTAAAAGAAAAGCAACAATATAAACTATGCCAACCAAGTAACTGAAAATAATTCATAAAAGTTGCCATTTTGCTTATATCAAGTCATTTATGTTTGGTTCCAAAGATATGTGCATTTCTTTTACCTTTTTTTCTTTATACTGTAGGTAGGACACTATTTTGTTTTCATTTTTACATGCAAATGTGCACTTTTTCAGCTAAAGAGGGCTTGATTTCATGAAGGCTCTTTAATTTCAAATGCACATCTTTAATTATCTAAGCAGGATTATACATGCACTTTATGGAATGTTTTGAAAAAAAAAAACTTTATCTAAATATAGGCTATCAAAGTTTTTCTCAACATTCTGTCTTGTGATTTTGTAAATATATTGCAGTCTAGTGTACATACAATATGAGTTCACTTTAGGAATAATCTAAGAAGTATATATGTCAAGTATATTGATAGTATTGTTGTGTTCTGGGTGGGGCAAACACAGCCGCAAGAGCTCATGGGAATTAATGTTTTAGAAGGAAAAGTCCTTTAAATGTTTGCAGCTAAGCTCAAGTGATGTCATTAAAATGCTTTCATTCACTGTTAAGTTGTTAAGTTAATGTGAAGTTTAGTCACAGTTCTGATTTCATGTTGGCACCATGAC
>JAPMNP010706713.1:0-13801 GCA_029874935.1 Atherina boyeri
GATTCTAATTGGGGTCATTTTTGACCCCACTCATGAAAGAGTGTAGGTATTGGTAGGTCATGCATCCAAGGGTTAACTTGAGAGCAAAATCTGCCCTTAAAAGAGGTGCAAAAAGTGGACCAGGAAGCTCTCACACTGCAAAACTATCACACACTTGAAGCAGACTTGTACTGAGAGCTAAAACACTACTTATGTCAGTCTGATGCACCTAAAATTATAAACACAAGGGGGTGCCCTAACTACACGATAGCTTTCCAACATGTTTGCATGCAGATGTCTGTTAGTTTGTTATTTACACTGTAGGATGACTGGACAAGGGCTTGGTTCTTCTTATTTTTGTGCTCTAACTTTTCCTTTACCCTGCTTAGAAGGTCCAATCATTTCAGCCAGATTCCGCTACCATTATTGCTTTGACACAAGTGTACTAACACACACTATTCCTCTAACTGGATCATGACATGATGGGAAAATACCAAAGCCATGAAGATGGTCCATCAACATTTCCAACAACAAAATACCAGCCCCAAATTATCAAAACATATTTGCACATTAATCAGAATGATAAAGCAAGAAGTGTCCTAGTTGTGTTCCCAACATGAAAGAAACCCAATGCAACTTTATAAGTTTTTTTTTAGATTATCGCTTCATTGAGTATTTATTTTGCGTTGACATATTTGTATATATATATATAGACACTGCTGTATAAACCTATAAGTACATTCAGAGAAGCGCAGACTGAAATATATTTCTTAAGATAAGATTTCCTACTGACTCGGTTCTGACTCTCCTGACCTCATGAATCCCAATAGAGGTCAGAGCACACCCAGAGGTTGCTTAATAAAGTCTGATGGGTCAAGGTGTAGAAAAGCAACGAGCACTTAATTAATAAATAGATAGATAAATAAGGAATAAATGTTCTCCTTTGGGGGCATGACACAGTAATACAATAAATCATCCGGAGAAAAGAAGTCAGCTTTTTGAAAAACTGATCAAACCATGTAAACATTTACAAAGCACTGTGGGGTCAGGTCACTGGTGACTCATCCTTCTTTGTACTCATCTTCTTTTAGTGCAACCTGAGGACACACTCATCTTTTATGGTTGTTTTTCCATCTTAAATATGAGCAATTCATTTACCAATGGGTCCTTTTTATCCTCTGGGAGAATAATACTTAATTTATTTAAGAATAAAGCTGCATGCCTGTCTAGTTAAAAAAAGAGGAAGATATTTCAGTCTATATTTATTTAATTCTATTTATTGAACCTTTATTTAACAATGAAGTCCCTTGAAACTATTGTGTCTTTTTGAAGAAAGGTGTGCTATTGCTGTCATCACGTATAAAACACAGCACACAATAAACGAGACGAATAAAAGTATAAAACAGATGCAAAACACATGCAATCATCATAAGAATACATGATATAGAATAAGATACAGAAAGAAAATGAATTGATGTAAAATATAAAAATGGATACAAACCAATATTTTGAAATTGATTAATTTAAAAAAGGGAGGAATAAATAAGTTATAAATCTTCCTTACCTTCCCTCAGGCATGCTAATTAATGCAGCTTTTTTCTTTTGAATGTGTTAAAAACAAGATTGAAATCTTTAAAAAATGTGATCATTAATGCCATTGTTGAGAACATGCAAAGCCTGATGTTTTAATTGTGCTTGACACTGTTGTGTTTCATCCACAAATGGACCAAAGGAAAAATAAACGTTGCCAAGGAAGCACTTATATATACTTACAATTACATAAACTTTTAGAGGCGAAAGAAATGACTCATCTGTTGTTGAGTTATGTGGCTGCTCATATGGTATTGATTTGACAAACCTCAAAGGTCTGATGAGAAAGTGTCCAGTTCTCCTATTTGTGACTAAACTCTCGACCACAGTTTTTTCCTTTGCTCAGAAGTGTGTGAAGTCAGCTGTCTGTCTGGCACAGATGTGTGTTGATGTGCTTCCAGCTGTTTGTGGGGAATCATGATGTCTGGTCTGCAGGACCCTCCCTACTGTCTGTGAGATCATCACACTTTTAATTAGACCGGATCCGCCAATTAACAGGAGGTCTGACTGTCTCTCTTAGTCTTTTAAAAGCAGCCGGAATCAAACATCCAGCAGAGTTGATGCAGAAGCACGAGTGAGGTAGGTTAAGCTCCGTTTTCAGTATTCTCTCTTTAATGTGTCAAGACTTTTTCACTCCTGAAATTGGGAACACTTGTGATATGTGATCTGCTTCACCTTATGCTCAGTTTCAGGTTTACAGGATGATGTCTTCCAAAGAACTTTGTGCTGTCATTTTGCTGGCTTTCGCTTTGACATTTAGTGCGGCTCAGTGTGAGTATCATTCATGGAAAACTTTAAACTGCAAACAGACATTTAGAATTAGATTGTATTCTTTAACATTTTGTGTTATAAATTTGTTTTGAGTAAAGCAGTTTCACTCTAAACAGACGTTTTCTGCTCTTTTACTCATTGATGTTTACTCCATTAATGATTATTCACCAGCGAGGGAACATATGCCTACGCTTGTATTTGTCATCGTCTGAGAAATCGATATCTGGCAGCCTTGCACAGACTCTGCCCTCAAGTAGACCTTGTCAACAGGACATAATGTGTACCATCTTATGTAATTCCTTGTTATTTTTCCCATTTTTACTCTCTTCCTAACAGCAAGTTGCAAAGAGCGATGTGGTGCTGAGTACTACAGGGGTTACATGTGCCAGTGTGACTATAACTGCCTGTCTTATGGAGAATGCTGCAAAGATTTTGAATCTCAATGCACCACAAGTGAGGCTCTTACTGCACTTATAACTCAGCAGAAACAATGTTTTGTTTAACAGCAAGTTACAGCTGGAGTTAGATTATTATACAGATACAGTGAGACCAGTTAAATTTGATGGTTCATCACATGTGTAATGGGAAAGGATGGAAGGAGAAGCTAAATAAAGATAAATACAGAGAAGTGGGAAAATTATTTCTTCTGAGATGTAGATGAGTTGCAGTAAAAACAATCCAAGCGTACCAAGTTTGCACCAGCTCTTTATGTATTTAAGACTATGTGGTATGAATATGCATTGAAAGGTGCTGATTTTGTGTGAAACAGAGAACTCATGTAAGGGCCGATGTGGAGAAGCTTTCAAGAGGGGCCGACTGTGCAGCTGCGACTCTGCCTGTGTGACGTACAAGCAGTGTTGTTCAGATTACAAAGCTCATTGTGATGCAGAAGGTAAGGGCCTGGAACAGCCCATTCAGGACTTTTCTTCTTTTCTTTTTTTTTTGCATTTTTCTGCATGCTAACTGATGCAGATTTCCATTGCATTGTTTTAGATGTTTTACAATCCACATCCAGCTAAACCAAATGGCATGAGTAGCCTGTATGAGTGAAGTGAGCTCTCAGAATGAATCTGACATCCTAGACTCAGCAAGCGAGCACGTCCAGAAGCATGCACACAACCAGCATGTATAGCAGCTGAAACCATGGCATGCACTGCATGCAATACTTAACAGTATCTTTGAGATTGGGTCCTTGACAGCATTTCTGTCTTGGTAATTACTACAGAAATCAGTGGAGCAGCCAGTGAAACAGCGCCAGTGAAGACTAGTTCATGCGATAATGTAAATGATAGCAAACATAAAGGTATATTCTCTTGAAAAAATGTTTTAATAGTTACTGCTTTTCAGCCTTTTAGGATTTATGGCAAAGTTATTGCTGCAAGGCAACCCAAATAACTTATTAATTAATATTTCCACAGATCCAATTGAAGACATAGACCAGACTTCCTACAATGATGAAAACAATGCAGGTGATTGTACTATTCATTTAGTCAAGCTTTATAAAGTTGCAATCATTCTTTTTATTTCACATTAGATTTTTTTTTTTTTTGCACAAAACATAAGCCGGAAACTCATATCTCTCATATCTTGGTTTTATGAAATTAATATTGAGAACTGAACTCTTCAATGAATTATGTGTAGAGGACGATGTGTATGGTTGTGGCTTGCTTTTAAGCTAGAGTCTCAACAGAACAAGCCAAGAGTATTACCCTTCTGTGCCAAATGAAACACAAAGCAGCAGTGTTGTTATGAGTGGACCATGTGTAGGAGGCCTGGGCACAAGTGCAGTCACAAGAGAGGAAACCACAGATTGAAGCCAAAACATAATGACAGCATATTTTCTTGGTGTTTTTTTTCTCCCTCATTTCAATTCTGTAGCTGCTAAACAGTTCAATGGAAGGAGATAGTGTTAAATCAAGACTTTTTTCATTGTTGTTTTGCCTCCTTTATCTCTAGATGACTATTATAATCCTGTGGATAGTCCAACATCATCCCCATCAGATGATTTCAGTGATGGTGAGTAAAAAACATGTCCGGATTATTAAAGTAAGAAAGACCTTTCCCAGTAAACCTTCACAAGTGCAATATCCCAGTATATTCTTCTCCCTCATAGATGTGAACAGCCAGACTCCTTCCACTGATGAGGCCTCCATCAGTGGAATAGAGGACCTGGATGTGAGTCCAGTTCCAGGAAGCACCGGTGGAAACGGACCGTCTACAGCTGATCCACTGGATCAAGTTCCTACTGAGCCCACTCTGGCTACAGATGCCGTGGAGTTCACCACAGAGGCTCTGTTTTCTCACACAGAGCCAACTCCTTCAGATGATGACAACCTCTCCATCCTTAACTCCACTAGTGGAGATGCAACATCTGCAACCACAGGTTTGTAATGCTCAGGGATTATTTCAAATTAGTTATGCATTGCATCCATGTGTAAATTTGACAGGTTAGACAGTTCAATTTAATTCTAAATATATTCCCTATCATAAGGTTTCTGCGGTTATTCTTTCCTTGGGGGTTTATTAGCATTTCACAGTTGGCTCATTCTGCCCACAGGCTTTCCTTTATTTCATTTTGTCATCTGTACAAGATGTGATTGATTTATCAATGCAAATTCCAGCCCGGATGGGTAGATTTAATTGAAATTTAACAATTTATTATTTTACTCCTCCACCTCCAGATGCTGGAGATCTTAAACCCCCCTCTGAAAGAGGAGTGAATCCCCCTCAGCTTACAGTCACAGCTGAGCCTGACTCCAAGCAATTTAGTTCAACTTCGGTGCCACAAACAGCACTTTCAACAGCAGAGATCAACACTGACATTCCCCCCTTGGGTGAACCAGAAATTACAATCATCAGCACACAGGACTCAAACACAGCCCTGGAATTCTCTCAGGTTACCACCATCCCTACCTCATCAACGCTGGCATCAACAGCGAACCCAGACGAAGCAACTTCGAACCCCAGCATTGAAATCACAGAAAGTGTCCCCACAGACCCTTCATCATTACTGGCAGACCCTGAAGATCCATCCATCACGGTTCCTCCAGCAGAGGTTGGGGATGCATCACAGCCTGATGCCGTGTCGACACACACTCCCTCGGTAAAGGACGACGCCACAGACAGTGTTAAACCAGAGGTACCCACAGCGGATCCCCTAAAGATTACTTTAGAAATTACCAGTCCTCCAACATCTAAACCCACCTCAAAACCCCAGGAGAAACCTAAACCAACCTCTAAACCTGAAACAAAGCCTCTGGATACACAAACTTTAACCACCGACAACCCAAGAGATTATCAAGCAGGTAAGACATGTTCTTATCTTTGGTTCAGGTTTCAAACATGTCATGCGCAGTACACAAATCATCTCGGAGATAAAACTCTTTTAATCTAAAAGGGGAAATTTCTTTGCATTCAAAATCTATCATACACGCTTAGTATTGTTGCAGGGATGGATGCTCTCAGTTTATTTTCTTCTCCATGTTTTTGAATAGCTGCAGCTCAAGTTATGAGCTCAGTCCAATTAGATTTCCATGTTTGTAATACATTCTGCCTCATACAATACAACAAAAAAACACCAGCATCTGATCCAGATAGAGATTGAAAAGGCCAGTGGAGCTGACCAATGAGCATAGACTTTCTTTTCTTTTTTTTTGATGGGGGCAGCATCCTTAAAATGAGTTTTTACAGGAAATGAAAAACATAACAAGTACTAATGCTGTGTAACTTTTATTTTCCCTCCAGATGACAGCAATGATACAAACCTGTGTAGTGGGCGGCCAGTCAGTGCAGTCACCACACTGAGGAATGGCACAATGGTGGTGTTCAGAGGTCAGTGCCAGGCAACTGATAACAAGGGCTTTCACAAAAATAAGAACTGACAGTCATATCATACATTCAAACAGCTCCCTGAGAAGATACAGGACAGAATCTGTGGAAGCTGACACTGAATAATAAGGAAAAAAGAAAAAGATGGAAAGATATTTTTCATATTTCAAGGTTGTGATGGAAACCCATTTTCATTGGCCCTGACTCAAGAGATAAAACAGTTATCCACTAGTTAGAAAGTTGCTGTATTTACTAGGCTTTCCTGTCCACATGCCAAACATCTCCTTGTATATCCGAGTGTATGAACTAAGAAAAAAACTGTGAATGTGCATTGATGGGTGAATGTAACCTGAAAGCACATGCTATATAAAAGCAGTTCATTTACTAAATGTAGTCCATCTGGTGACCATGGATTCAGGCTGTTATATTCTAATGTTATTTTTCACAGGACATTACTTTTGGTTTCTGGACAGACACAGGGTGCCAAGTCCAGCTCAAGGCATCACACAGGTGTGGGGTGTCCCTTCCCCTATTGACACAGTGTTCACCCGCTGCAACTGCCAGGGTAAAACATACATTTTGAAGGTGAGTGGAAGCTAGAAAAAAAAGTTTTGGGTCTTCTCCAATGAAAGACCTTATCTTTCTTATTTTTAATGTTTTTTTTTTCTCTATATGATGACTGCAGGGAGGCAAATACTGGAGATTTGAAAATGATCTTTTGGACCATGGTTATCCCAAAGTCATTAAAACAGGCTTTGATGGGCTTCAGGGCCACATTACAGCTGCCCTGTCTGTGCCGCAGTACAGGAACAGGAGAGAGTCTGTCTACTTCTTCAAAAGAGGTGATGAAAGGGACTTTTTTCTTCTTCTGGGGACTTATTGATGCTCTGGTTGATTTTGATAAAATACAGTAGCATCATGTTTATAATTTCAAACAAATGAGATTTTAAATTTTTGCTTTGGCTTTTTTCTATCAGGGGGATATGTTCAGAAATACTCATACCAGTTTGGTACCAGTCCAACATGTGGAAGGAAAGTCCACAATCCCATTTACACAGTTCACACTCGAAGGGCCCGGCAAGCAGGTAAATAAAAAAAAAAAAACAACAAACATAATTTTCCATTTGGCTCTCATGGTATCACTTTCACTAAAAGATTATCTTGACCAAAACACTCAACTATATAATCACAATATCAGCAGTTGGGAAAACATATTGATGTTGATGAATTCAGTTTGTTTGGATGGCTTCTGTCCTTTTGCTATGGTAATGGTACAACATTCAAAAAGGAAAATCATAGGAATAAATAGGAAAATTATACAAGAACCCAAATTTGCAATAAAAAAAGTTGTGACTTTATCCTCTGAGATCAAATCATGATATAATTTAGTTTATTACCATGAGTTCATTCTGTTAGTATCACGATTATTGTAACAGATGCATCATGAAACCCAGTTCTTCATAAATCGATTTCCAGATAAAAAGAAATCTGTTTGGGGTTTACTCATCAGGAAAAAGAGATGGATACACATAATTTACACACAAATTCAGATCCTTTATTTATGTGTTGGGAAAAAAAACTTAACATGTCTTATTTACTTCCAGTGTCAGTGTTAGAACCAGCCATCAAAATCCAGACATCCTGGAGAGGTTTCCCCTCCACCATCACATCTGCTGTGTCCATCCCAAGCAACAGCGAACGAGAGGGATACAAATATTTTGTCTTCTCAAGATGTAAGTCATCAGCACACACCAGTCACATCTCTTGAGTTTTCTGAAAACTAATTTAAACAAGCGTCTTTTAAAACGAGCCACAGTATAAATTCATAAAATAAGTATTAACCATCTTTTGATTTAGTGATAAATGTGATTAAAATAACAGCATTAAATTTAGCTGAGGAAATTAAGATATTTTCTGTTTTCTTTATACTGAGAAGCACAGTAGCAAAATCACTCGTTTATGCACTAAATTGTATGAAATTAACAATTGACTGGGGACTCCCAAAAGTTAGCCGTGAATTTAGATTCCAGCCACTTAAATATTGCTCAGTCAATGAATACATAAATAATACTGCGTAACTAAGAACTAAGCTGCCTGCAAACAATATGGCATGGATACTTGTTCTTTTCTTCCACTGTGGCACTTATGTCGAGTGGACATGTGTTAACGCACTTATGAGAACTTTGACTCGTTGGATGGTAAATGTGGCTTCATGCTTAATTTCATACCATCTGGTTTAAAACCAACTTGTCAGAGAGGATTGTTATGGGCCGAAATGAAAGCTGGAGAGGTGTTTAAGTAGCAAATGTGGTTTTCATTCACCCTTTCTTCAGATTTCCAAGCTAAAACTTGAAAAAGAACATGTGATCCGCTTCGGTCCTCACATTTAATGAAGACCATATGTGTCTGTTGGGGTGGGGTGCTGGACAGACATGAAAAGCATTAAGGGTGGTGTCCGCTCACCTATAGCTCATATTTATTGTAGAATGACCACAGCAAAATGTTCCATTTCAAGGAGACCAAGTTTTAAGAAAACTGAGGTTTAGAGTAAAAGCCAACAGTGCACGAGTCTGGTCAGGATGTTTTTCTGTCTAGTCATTTACATAATTCACAAAACACTGAAGCTCTCACATTCAGGCCACATGGCAGTCAAGACGCATCCAGATGAACTTCCTTAAACAAACACTAAGTTACAAATACTGAAAAATGAAAGATGTCTTCTTACCAAATCCATGCACTCTGAATTAGAAACTATCAAATGCATGCAAAAGCTTCCCAAGTGCTTTTATTTATCCAAATGTTTACTAAAACTTTCCACTAATAACTCCATTTTTTTCCTCGCAGCAACATCCTACAGCGTAAGAATGGATGGTCAACGTCCAGCCATCGCTGCTCCTAAAGCAAACACATCACCTCAGGCTAACAACTTCTTGAATTGTCCACAGAAATCCTAACTAAAAAAAAACCTGCCTTTTACAAGAGTTTTTTTCATTTATTACCTTTATTTTAATCTTCATAAAACACACCGCTTCAGCATGGATCATGATAATAACAAACAGGTACTTTTTAAGTACATTAAAAAAACAAAAAAAAGAAATGATAAAAGCATAACACATGCTTCAGAACAAGTGAACATCATGAAAAAAGTCAACATATTCTGATTTTAAATGCATTTCTGATGAGGATGGTGAGTTATCTCGTTTTTGTCAAGGCTTCCGATGGATGCTTCATCTTGCAAATCGTCTCCCGGGTATACCGCGGGAAGGAAAGGCCTGACCTGTGGAGGTGTAAAATGTCATTTTAGATGAGCCTTGCAACACTGATGTAAATTCTGTACAGTGGCTTTACTAAATGTATTCAAGGAAAAATTCATGTATGATGTTTTCTGACACTGTTTCTGTCATGAGATGCTAAACTTCAATATATACACAAAGTTGTAAATGAAAAATGTGAGATGTACTGTGCCTTTTGTTTGTGTGAAAATTAAGATAAAATCCTCTTTCACATTTCTTACTCAACAGTTACACCAATCAGTTCACTGACACCTTCAAGATGAATGAGGACGTACATTTTAATAATCTATCAGTAAAAAAAAAAAATACAGTATGTTAACAAGTCAGCCTTTCATGTGTGGAAAAAAAAATAAAAAATGTTAAAAAAACAAAACTGATTTTTTTTGGTCTCTTTTAAATGTTCTGCTTTTTAGTCAAGACACTACAGAGAAGATAAACTGATTACAGACTTCAACAACAACTTCCTTCAGATGAATGGAACAAAAAACATCTAAAAATGGAAATTTAGGAATTCATTTATATTTACGTTTATTGGATTGATGAAAGAAAGCAAAACGTGTATATTTCACTAAGCAATGTCTGATTTGGTGATTTAAAAAACAACTTGGATAAACTTTCTGTTTTAGATCTGCTGTTATTGTCGTTAACTAGTTTGCCCACATCAACTACTCCAACTACTTTCCATCACAATATTAGGGTTCATGCTACATTGGCCAAGTTTAAGTGGCATTAGTGTTTTCAGAGTTTAAGACAGAGCAGCCTCTTGATCAATACTGATGTTTCATTATGTCTTTTAATACATTATACAACGCTGTTAAAATTGTCCACCCATAGATGCCAGTAAGCTAGTTTTGAATTAACTTTTTTGGTACCACTGTTCATCATTACCACTCATCATGCCTTCAAGCGAGTTACCTCCTCTCTTCATGCGTCCACTACGGCTCTCTGGCCAGCGCTGCAGCTGTCTGCTGGGTCCAGGTCGAGAGGGTTTAGGTGCAGCACTGCTTGTATCTAAAAGGACATTTCACAGTCACAACAGAGCAATAAAATGGAACAAAAGAGAAAGGATATGCAACAGCAGGGAAGCTGTCACAGCCATGAGACCAGCTGTACCTGCAGAGCTGGAAGAAGGCTCCTGACTGGTGGAGGGGAGGCTGGCCTTGTCAGATGGCTGGCTTGGCTCTTCCAAGTCTCCTTGAGACACCACAGGATCTACCGATACTTCAGCATTGGATCTGGAATGCACAGATAAACAAAATCAATTCCATCTCAAATTATGTAGGAAACCATTGGCTAAAATCTTTGGAAAAAAAAAAATCACAACATGTCCCATTACATAGTGACGCTTTACTTCTGTTGGCCAGAAGCTGTCAATCATAAAAGAAAAACAGCTGTTAGAGAAAGAAGAGGAGGAAGATCACCTATCAGTGTCTGGCTCCAGGAAGTCGTTGTCTCTGTCTTCCCCCGTACTGGCTGTTCCAGGCACAAGGCCTGGTGTGGACGTGCTCACCATGGGAACCGACTGAGATGCGTGCTCTGCTGTGTCAGACTGTGCCGCCTCTGAAAAAACCGTTACTGGAAGATAATAAAAACAAAACATATCTTGTTTTTAGGAAGTGATAGCACTTCAGAATCTTAAAAACTTGCATAGTTTTCCAGTTTCAGAAAACATATTCTAATATGGTGATGAAAAGTGTTGGGAGTAAAGATAACCAAACTGATCCCTTAGACTGACACATACCTGGTGCTGCAACTTGCTGTGGTGTGGTGGGAACGCTGCGTCCACCACACTCCTCCTCATGAGTTGTTAAGAATAGAGGACTTTCATACATCCCCAAACCTGCAGAAAATAATCATTTTGCAATTATTAATCACAATTACATACAGTTTGATGGTTAAGATTCATACAGCTTAACAACATCCATTTTTCATTCCTATGTTCTACAACACACTTATTGTCATGTTTAATAATAGCAAAAATATCCTGCATAAGCTAAGAGGTCGTGATGTGTCTTTGTAAATGAGAGATGGAGCACCTACCTCCTTGTGATGCAAGCTGTCCCAGGTCAGAATGTGAGGAGGAACTGGTCTGTGGCATGTCCCCTGAAAGACCAAAACTGAAGCGAGGCACCCCGGCTACCTGGGGAGAACTGACAAATGACACACAAAAATGAGTCACAAGGTTTTGTAAGGCTATGTGGTGACTGAAAACTAAGAAAAAAAGACAAGTCTGAAGAAAATATGAATACATCTTTAATTAAAAAAAGTATAGAGTTTTACATAGGTGTATATTCAAGATGGACCATGTTGTTGACACCAATATGTAATACATGAATAGAACCCATTAGACAGCTTCACTCATCAGTATATGGCATCAACCAAATTAAAACATAGATTAGGTTTTACTTCTAGTTACAAACTGAAGAAAGGGTCATGAAAATGTATGCTGAAAGAAGAAGAACATCATGGTTGTAACAAAAGTGTTCATTAAAATCTTTGCATGTCTTCTGCTTTCCAACTTGTTTTTTAATACTTATGTGACTTACTGGATGGCCTGGTCAAAGCCATCAGGGCGGTGAGGCACCACCAGAGTGGGAGTGGTGGGAACCATCCTGTCATCTTCATCGAAGAAGTGTTGCTATGAATGCAGAGAGGGTAAAAACTTCAACATTCGGATTTTTAAAAAACAAAAACAAAAAACATGAGTAAAATCTCTGATCATCAAGGCAACTTACGGCACTGCCTGGCATCCCAGGAGCAAGTCTGCCCACCGACTGGCGGCGGACGGGGATACGCTGTTAAGAACAATTTAGAAGCTACTTTTAAATTTTCATAATAACAAAAAACAAATTCCAAACAGTGATGATGTGTATACCTGAACCTGAGCCGGAGGTCCAAGTTCTGATGTTTGGGCAGGGTGGATGTTCTGTCGGGGAGGTAGCTGATGCATTGGTCTCCGTGGTGACTGCGGCATGCGTGTACCAGAACTTGTGATAGGTTGTTCTGTTGAGAAGGCCTCCATTGTGCTTCCCTCAACTAAAAAAAAAAAAAAAAGAAGATACTTATTGAACACCAGCTGAATGAACCTTTTATAAATTAGTTAGAAAAATATAAAACAGCAAAAAATTTGTAATATAAAATAATGTATAAGAAAAAAAAAAAAGAAAGAAAAAAACAGAAATGAGAGAATTAGCTATGTGTGGGGAATATAATCTGTGAATGGTAAAAAGAAAAGTCCATTTATAAATACATTTACAAAGAATCTGAGAAGGAGGCAGTTACTTTCAGATTTAGTGGCTAAGTATATGATACAGGAATTACAGAGGCACATTACTGTATATGTCATTTGATATGGAAAGAATACTACAATAATAGCAAATGATAAATAAATAAAGGTGAATCAGTTTTCAGTGTGAAGACCTTAAAGTTAAGTATTGGAGAAAAAAAAAAAAAAAAGATTTATCATTGTATCCGTAATATAAAATGGGACAAAAACTATATCTGACTATTTGACTGTAAAACAATTCTAAACTTGTTTTCACCCCAGTTGTCCCAGTTCCCCTCAGACAGACAACATGTGACGTCTTTTCCAGTCATTTTGGGGTGCCATATAACTAATTGAACAGCAACACAGTTTATGAGCACATGTGGAGAATTTGAGGTAAATCTACACAATGTGTGTTTGACAGGGTTTCCTGGATCTTACAGCTGGGTGTCTGGGAATCTGCTGGTCTCTGGGTGGAGTCAGACGCCCCCAAACTCTCCTCTGTCTCGGTGCCCGGGTCTGTTACATCAGCTCCCTGGGAAAGCGAAGAACATAGGAAAATATGAAAAAAGAAAGGAAGCCCATATTAAGAATCTTGATTTATTTTTATTTTTTTTAAAAGGGGGTCAAAATAAAAAGGAAAGTGTGGATCTAATTCTAGATGAGAAGTAAAGAAAAAGCAGAGATGGAGGAGTTGTATAGAAAGGACAATATGGAATGGTTCATAAACACCATCAGGATTTAGTTGGAAAAATAGATTAAATCTACATGTTCTGAGTGTAAATATTCAAAGAACTAAATACTGAATAAATGATACAGTTGTGTTTATTGTACTACAACTTCAAACTGCAGAAACCATGTAGAAAGCCAATTTATACTCTTCACTAGACAAAATCATTGGCTTATTATTAAGCCTTAATCCTTTGTATTGTTTAAACAAACAATATCAATATTAACAATACTAAGTGAAGGTCAAGTAATTCAAAGAATCATGCAAGAAGCAATGAGTCTCAACCACAACTCCTATGAGTAACCTTATTGGATTACCTTTAACCTTAACAAGCACTTAAGAAAT
>JAPMNP010706723.1:0-15410 GCA_029874935.1 Atherina boyeri
ATATATAAGTGAGTAAGAATTACTGACATTTAATGCTGAAGGTAGCCATGGAGACGACTTCAAATACCAAGCACAGCTGTGAATGGACCGTGGCCGTCACTGGCCAACATTCTTCCTGACATTAACACGTTCTCCTCTGAGAGGAGGTCTCAGGTGTAGCAACGACTGCATTACAGGTAACTAGTTATGGTGGCGTTTCTTATCCCAAACGGTGCTATAGCACCTATCAAACAAAGCCAGTACGGCAGTTTCAGAGGGTTCTCACTTCACATATAGTTGTTTGTCCTTCAGAGACACCGTAGCAAAAATGGTAGCATATTAAAAAAAAAAGTAGCATAAATATAGCAGCTGCCATGTATGTGGACCCTCAGCAAGTCTACATATAAAGAATGTAGAATTCTAAGAGAATAAAAACAAGTTATTTTAGTAGATTGATTAGATACCCATAGAGACCGTTTTCAATCACATTTTTCTGTCATTGACCTTTGATTTTGTTAAAACCTTGCACCTTTAAAGTGATGAAAACCCAAATCAACATTTTTGTTGTATAGAACACAATATGCTGACAACATCATGTGAGACAGTTAATAATCATCAGGCGCACGTTTGGACTCATTTATTGTGGTTTCTGCTCCGTTTTCTCTGTGTGTTTCATTTAATTAAAATGATTGAAGCCATTGTGATTAAAGTGTTTTAATTATTAATGTTTAGCTAGGTGGTCAGTACTATAGCTCAGAGGGTAGATTTTATTCTACTTCACTCTGACTTCAATGGTATCTGAGGTTATACTGGATTACTACTCTAAATGATTTAATCAGTTAGCTTCATTAATGTTTAAGTGTAGATGAGTCCATTTTAGGGGATTAATATTAGAGGGTTGAAAGTCAAGACTTTCCTGAATTCTGCTACATCTTAGCATGTCAACTATAGCCTACTGGAGGTCTGTTATAGCCTCTATATTAACAGTCAATGGTTATAGCACATAACAGACCAGCAGAGAAGACCGGCCACTCGTTGCAATCTGAAGGTGGAGAATGTAACGCTCTTTTTATTTTAAATTAGAGTTGTTTAACATCTCACATAATTGGGTAATAATCATGGAACAGATATGGCTGCTTTAACTACTTACTATTAAACAAGAAATAGGACATGATGCAAGTTCTAACCTCTCACATCTTAGATGTGTACTACTGTAATCTCCAACATGGCTGGCATATCATCATGCTAAAATCAATCCCAGTTTTTTTTTTCTTTATTTTTACCTTTTTCATTGAAGAAAAGCAACATACTATAATTTCCTTTCCAGAACAGATCACCATTAGATCCTTAGACTTTCTTAACTGGGTCCTTTGGTTTCTTTCTTCATCCAAGTGGGGAATATTATGAGTCCATATAGCAATATATTCAGAACTTGATCAGCTGAACTGGGAAGCCTACATCCTATTGGTGTACATACCTCATATTAAAAAAGGGAGAAGAAAAGAAATATGAATACATCCCTAAATCAAATTGATTCATATTAAATCTAATCTTACAGGTTTTACATATTCAGTCCATTTTGACAAGACTTGATAAAACTTTTCTGTTTCCAGTTTGAAGGCAAAATACATATTTTCTATTGTGTAAATATAAAATACAGTGTTCATCCATTCGTCAAAATTAGATGGCTCCACCTTCAACCAATATCTTGCAATAGCTTTTTTGTCTGCAGATAGTAGCATATGTTGTAGTTTTCCGTCATTGTTGCACCAACATTCCATAATTTATCATCCAGGTAAACGGCAACCAACAGAAGATAAATATTCCCTCCTGTTACATTCTCTATATACTGTATTAATGGAACTCTTCCCCATCGGGTTTAATATCCTGGCAACTCAAAAGGATGTGTGTGTGGCTGGCTCCATTGGTCCCAAAAAGTCTCCAACAAGCACCACAACTACCCTGATGTAATTTCTGAATGGGTGAAGAATCTCATGTTTTTCCAGCAGAGTCCATGGCATATGTTTGACGCTGTTGCAGTCCATGTAAATAATAACTGAATTGCATAAACACTGCCTGACCAAACAAAAAGTCACCCCCCAAAAAAGAAAAAAGGATTACACACCAATATTTTGTTGGATATATAAGTTTTGATTACGGCAGCATTCGCTGTGGCATTGTTTCTATAAGCTTCTTAACATCACAAGGTTTTTATCCATCCAGTGTTGCATTAATTATTCACCAAGATCTTGTATTGATGATGCGAGAGTCCGACCAACTGCACAAAACCTTCTCCAGCACATCTCCAAGATTCTAATTGGGGTTCAGGTCTGGACTCTGAATCCATGTGGTAAAATGATGCCTCATGCTCCCTGAACCACTGTCTGGAATCACAATCTGATGATGATGCCGTTGATGTCTGTGAACAATTGAACTGATAATTTCATATCAAACATGGAACGCGGTGGAATCCACGTCTTTAAATGCCACATTTTCCTGCCATCTCAGCACCTTCATCAGCTGTTTGTTAAAACTATGCGTTTACACAGAAGGGCCAACTTTCCACTTCATGCTTTTCCGTGTCAACCACGCCTACCTCCAATATCTGATCAGTCTTAATGTGCGATACCACTCATTTTCTATGTGAAATCCATTCCAGTAGTGGCAATACAAATTATTCTGTAAAAATATAAACTTACTGAAATTTCCAGTAAATTACATAAATAAACATAAATGCCACAATAAATGCATATGTTTGTTCGTCAACACCTGGATACATAAAATATTCAGATAACCATCAGATTTTTATTTTCTAAAACCCAACAATGGCTGTTTTACTGAACATCTAATGATACCCAGGCTCTGCAAGCAGCATTACTGACTAAACCTAGACTGTTGGATTGATGTGAGCTGACCTCAAGGAGACATCACACCCAACTGAACTCATACAGATATTTATTTTAGTGTTTACATATTTCATTATTATATTTTAAACTGTACAATAAAAAACAAGATGCTTCTGTCTTAAGAATGAGGAGAATTCCTGTTGTTTGAACATAAACACAAAAACCTGAACCGAGCAGACAGTAAGTACCGGATAGTACCAAGACAGAACCAGCCTTCAGCATCAAAAGACTCCAAGAGTGACGTCTCTCTCACCCTTGTGGTCCCTGTCCCTCTGCTCATCAAATTTTACTATACTGTGTTATGATTGGCTCTCAGATGTTTAAGGAGGTTCGTGATGTTGCAATAAAACCTCTCAGTCTTCCCACGCACACACCATACAGGATCATTGCTGTTCAGCTCCAAGTGTGACTGCTGCGGGCTGAGGGAGTACAGAGTGAATGAGAGGCTGTCTCTCGATACGCACATCAGTACCGATCAATCAAACAGTACTTCTCGGAGCCACACGAGAACAAAGATCTGCTCGGCTGAAGGGTCAAAATCAAGCCGCAAGATGTCCCTCATCGGTTCTGCAAAAACTAAACGACGTCATTTTGTTCTCGTGGCCGAGAGAACAAGAAGAAAGTTCTGCTTCTGGCGGAGTATGTAACAGGCTTTACCCTGATGCTCCCATCACTCTGGGACAGGGTAAATCTGGACTCATCCGACCAGGACCTTCTTCCATCGCTCCAGAGTCCAATCTTTATGTTCTCTAGCAAATTGAAGCCTTTTTATCCAGTTCACTGATCCGTGGTTTTCTTTTGGCTATACAGCAGTTCAGTTCCTACCTCTTCAGTTCCCTTCATATTGTTCATGTGGAAATGTTTTTACTTTCACTATTAAACATAGCCCTGAGTTCTACTGTTGTTTTTTTCCTCAATTTGATTTCCCCAAACATTTATCATTCAGGACTTGCGTCGGACAATTCTTAACCTAGTTTTAGTAGTTTCTGCATCTCCTTAAACATTTTCTCTGCTTCATGCCAATGACATGACCCATCTTAAACAGAATAACATCTTTTCCACGACCATGGGATACATCTTTCCTCATGACTGTTTTAGAAATGAGAAGCTACTCATTGCATCAGTTGGAGTGAAATAACTTGTTTCCAGCTTAAACATGATTGCATATACGGTAATTATCCAAAAAGAGGCTCATACTTATTTGCTTGGTTAAATCCAGATGGTGACTCTTTTTTGGAGCGGCAGTGTATATTCCAGAAACGATTTTAATCGCACTTTGATTTAGTTATGGATTAATATCAATCCTATCAAAAACTAAATTCATGACTGAAATCAACTTACGCTTCATCAATGTTGGGATGAAAAATCTTGTTCATGAATCCTGAAAAAGCAAAGTAAAAATAAACACAGTGTACAGGAAAAGCAAACAACAGCTAAAAATAAAAAATAAAACATGTTAAGGCAAAGCTCCTACCTATTGATGGCGATTTAAATGGATATTTATCAGGAAGATCTACTCGCACTTTCCACACACCTCCCTCATACGGCGCTGTGCAAAAGGAGTGAAAAAGAAATATTAAAAAGGAACTCTGCTGAGCACACAAGATACTTTTATTCCACCGAACATCATATTCCATCCTTCATGCACTCCAGTGGATTTAGAGACTGCAGAGTTATATCATTTTTCTCCTCTGCGCTTGAAGTTTTGCTCCTCATTTCTCTGCCATTTTATGCGGTAATGCTTTCAGCCTCGGAGCACTCTTTACCTTTAAATCACTTCTAATAATTCAGTGACATCAAAGAGGAATAGAGGAAGGCTCAGTGAGTGTGTGCTGCTCTCCCAGAATAGCTGGGTGTAACAGGAGACGCATGTACTGAAAGTGAACGGCACACAGATGACTGCAAACACAAACGGTGCACATTAGCACAAGCGTAAATAAAACAGTAACACCTAATTAGACGTAGTCTGAAAGCCTCATGACAGCCAGTAGAGATTATTTTCCTTCCTGTAATGACTGGCGGTGGTTTTAGGAGTCACAGACGCTGCAAACAGCGTGGACACTCATCCAAACTCTCTGCAAGCTCGTCTCCTCTCTGTTTTACATCTTGAGGCCCGAGACCTGATTTCAATCCTTTTTATGTTCCAAACACTAGAGTGACTGATATTCCTGCAATGACTGTCTTGAACAGCTTTTAATGTCACTTCATGCCCCATTTGGACTTCAGATAAGGTGAATTCATTTAATAAGGAAGATTCTGGGACTAAAGTTTGCTCAGTAAACAGATTAATGGGACAGTATACATGATTCAAAGCGTCTATTTTCCTCTAAACATGGTTGAAAAAGAAAAAGTGCATCTTCAAGCATTTTTGTAAAAGAAGATTATTTAGCAGCAAACATTAAAGACAAAAAAATCTTTACCAAATCAGAGATTAGAAACACTTACTTCCTTGTGGTCCAAAAAACTTCACTACAAATTCGTTTAGTCCACTGAGGATGGTGACCTCATGTTTGCTCTCGATGCTGAAAGACTGTTAAGAGAAATTGTTTCATGCTGTACACACAAACAAAAACACACATAAGGGACTGATTTCAAGAAGATATAATAGAAAAATTATTTTAAAATTTAGCTTCTAAAGAAAATGCAAATGATCTGAGACCGTTTCCAGTGTTATCACATGCTTTGCTGCCAGGAAAACCCTAAACGACCCTTTCATTACTACAACATCCTTTGTCTTATGTCAAACAAAGTGTCAATGCTGCAGAGAAAAAAAAAGATGTGAAATGATAATAGAAATCTTCATGAAAATTATATTATTCTGTTTGACCTCTGGTCCAGGAGAAATCACCTTTAATAGCTACTGAAAGCTTGACCCTGTGAAATACGTGGCTATTCTGATTGTGAAGCATTAACCCATCCTTTACTTAGCCGCCACTGATGGTCACTCTCAACCTCTCGGTCTAATAGTCCAATGGACTAAATTTTTATTACCACTAAAACCCTATCGCACTGACCCTGCACTTAAAATCATCATCTGTTTTTGAAATGGCATCAACACTCCAAATAGCCATTGGACACAGCCAGCCAATCTGTGGGGGGAAAAAAACTATATGGTATGTCAACAAACATGCACCCGACTTTATTCAAATGTCTCTTTATCATGCAGGAAAGAAGCCATCTACAAGATCAAACTGACATGTAATATTCAGCAGCTTTGTGATGTCTTTCAGTTCAATGGGTGAATTTGAATTCTTTGAATGCATATCATTCAAGTGCTAAATGCTTAATGTGAATCATCAACAGCTGAGGCTTACAGAACCTTTATTCACAACATAAGAGATGGACATCTTAGTTGACTTAATCTCTAAAGGTACTAGTTACAGACAAAATTACAACCCTGAAAAAAAGCACCTTGTTTTTGCAACTGTGTAAGTCATATGGTAAATACAGTAAACTGACAAAGGTAGATATAATATGTGCTCACTTGCTGACTCCTGCGTATTATCTGAGCAGAGAAGTGCAGGAAATAAACGAAAGCAGATTTCTGGAAGAAAGTGACCATAAAATGAGTTTTACAGACAAAGTGCAGATCAGATGTCTGAGATCAGTTTTCCATGCTACACAGTAGCAGCTCGCTTGTCGAGCCCTGATTGAGAGTGTATCCCATTAGCAGCATTGCTGACACCAAAGGGTTAAATCAAACTGGAGGTTATTTTAAGCTCTGGTTCAGTCTGCTAAGAGCAGACTGAACCCTCCAGCTTCAGCAAGGAAATGTGTCAGACAGAAAACGAAGCTCTCTGCTTCGACTTATGCTGGACCCAAGGACTCAAGTTTAGAAACAAAACAGATAGTTCAGTGCTCATAAACAGACCATCCTTCCATGTCACACTGCATGTGCACTGTTTACATTCCCCACCTCACCCACTTTGGACCTGCATGCAGTCACATTAATACATTTAACCACTAGTGAGACCTATGTGTACGTCCGTGTTTGTGCGCTGTATCAGAGAGGGCAGCAATGCTGAGGAGGGGGATGGTGTGGAGTGATGCTACGGAGTACAGCAGCGAGGCATGGAGAGGGATAATCTATTAATGGGGTTGACTCAAGGATAACAGTGCAGGTTAACTGTCTTTTAGTCTTTAAGATAACAGTTTTGAAAAGAGGTTTAGTATACGATAAAATGCATTTCCATCCATTTATCTATATAACAAATGCAAATCCCCAAGCAAGTCTGCACAAAAAGGTATTAGCCTGAACGATCCAGTTTAAGACCAGTGTGGTCTTCATAGACTTTACAGGTTAAAACTAACAGTGGAAACTATATTGAAATTTATATTGATAAGACTTGCTTCTCTTCTGTATCCCATGATGTCATAAACCAACTCGCTGGCATTTTCTGTCAGATATGGTGGCCTGAGGCACAGCACACACATTCCTTCCACCCAGTAAATAACAAGTCCCTGTCAACAAAAACCTCCATCACATTAGAAAAAGGAATTTGGCAGGTCTGCAAGAAGAAAATCAAGCTCTTGGTGGAGCCACTTTGTGGTTTTTAAACAAAGGTATCATAACAAGGAAAGGCAAATTGACTTTTTTCTTCAATAGCATGTGGACACAGCAACAGGTTTATACAGTATAAAGTGTTTGTGCATATCACATTATGTACTACTCTGTATACAAGAAATAAAACTGGAAATGTTGTCTTATAAAGACTGATTTAGGTCATTATATCCTTAGCATGACGACACATGCAGAAAAAAGGTTTCAAAATGCTTATACCTAAACATATTAAAAAGGTTTCCACATACTTCAGGGCCATTAAAGGAATATGACAGCATTTTCACGGTTATGCATTTTCTTGTTTGCCTCTCTTGGTAATGATGACTCTGTGTCCACCACCCCCCCACCTTGGATTAGTATAGATAGGTCATAATCTGTGGAAGGCACCGGGTCAGTATCCTTTTATACACACCACACACACATACATATAATCTGATACTCGGGCCCAATCAATCCAGAGGAGCATAAACACACTTCCTCAAAGAACCCACAAAGTCCTCAACTGCAACATAGACTTGAAAACACTTGTAAAACATAGTATACAAGGAAAAAGACTTTTCTTTCTTGAATGTTCCTAAAGTACATTTAAATCCAAAGTGTAAAAATATGCAGTAAATAGCATTTACAGTTGTGGTCTAGACATGTCTTGTTTTCCTTCTGGTCCATTCAGGCCACTATCCCTGTGTGACCCAGGATCAAAATATCCCATCCTGGCCAACCTCTTCCCAAGTATGGAACGCAAACATGATGGAGAATCATAAACGGCTCTCTGTCAAACAATGTGGTGTCAAATACACTCAAACATTCCCCTTTAGGAGACAGTGTTTGTTGATCTGGTTTAAAGAAAAGAAAAAAAAAGGAAAGCACAAGTCATTTTTAGAGCGTTTTCCTGACTTTCTCAGCTATATTTAAAAGAAACAGGGAGCATGGAAAGCCCCGCTCTGTCTCTTTCACACATGACATCACAGGATGATGGAATACATTTCAAAACACCAAAATGTCTTCTACTTTTGTGTATATTCACCATGATCACCTGCTGACACCTCCAGCTTCATGTCATGGGGAAATCACTGGTTTCCAGACTAACAGAGGGCACACTGTGAGACATTTCCGGTCATTAATGTCACTGACCAATGAGGGGAAGTGCTCAAGACTTGCTGTGTTGCTGAGGGGGAAACCAATCCAAAGAGTTGGCCTTAGAGGCTCCAATATCCCAAAACACTCAAAAGCCATCTGGGATGTCCGACATAAAAAGAAAGATTAAGGCCAGCCAACAGAGCAAAAGGCTCAAATAGAGGACAAAAGAGCATGAGAAGATGATCAAAAGAAATGTGGAAAAGTGAGAGAAGCAGAAGAAAAAGGCAGAGGAATGGTGATGAAGAGGAAGTGAGAATTCAGTCTGGTGAAAGCTGATTAACCCTAAAAGGCAGAGCTGTGGAGATGAGAGACACTGTTATGGATTATTATTATTATTGATGACGACGACGACGACTGGGTTGAGTCTTACCCAAAATAAATATAAGCTTTGAGTCTTGATTGAATCCATCGAGATCAAGTCAATCAATCAAATATGACAGGCCAATATCAGCAGATTTTCTCGCATATGAAAATTGTAAACATGAACCTTTATCAAGTTGCTCTTTTAAATACAATTTGTGATTAAATAGCTATCTGACTGAAGATTTGTAAGTGCAGTAAAATAGTGAAAAACAGTGATAACAAAAAGAAAGAAAGATTGTATTGGCTTACTTTGTCAGTTTAGTGGGTTTTTACTTAAAAACAAGAACAAGAAGAAGAAGCACCATGACCTCCACAGAGAGGACACATTTTTGCGTCGATATGAGGAACCAGTGTTTCACTTTCCCCGCCTAACACATGAATTGTGGCAAGAATGTATGAAAGGCCTTGCAGATGAAAGGCAGGAAATAAAGGAGCTGTCCTCGGGGTGCAAGCTATGGGGAGGCTTCCTCTACGAAAACAGAAAGATATAAACTAGCTTTAGAAATACATAAAAAAGGTAAAATTGAACAATAAAAGATTATTTTTAAAAAGGTTTCATTTGAGCTACATTTAGCAAAAAGAAAAAAACAATCAAAAGGCAGCAATGTGAAACTAAAAAGAATAAATAACCAATAAGAAAGCTTTTCTCTCAACAGGGACCCAAGAGATACAGGGCAATATGCTGGACGACAACCTGAGCCCAATTAATCATGCATCTATAATTGTGAGACTGAGCATAAGAGGCCTTACTGGTCAGAAATCTCTGCCGCCATACAGCTCTATCTATACATGTGCACAGTTCCTTCTAAAGTCCAATCCTGTATTTAGATGCGGCTGTTTGCACGTTCAATTTTGTGTATTTGTGCGCCGCTCTGAGCCGAGCAGGATTACAGCATGACCTCCGCTGCACACTGCTGCTTGAAAACAGAGGCAGCCAGTGTAGCACAGCAACCGTCCTGCCACGGCAGGCTGAGCGAACGATAGGCCGGGGTGTTGCTGCGAGAGCGTGATTTAATCAGCTCAACACCAAAACAAACACTGCTCTCCCCTGCAATTGTCACCAGGCAACATCACTGACCCACTCGTCTGTTTTGCACTCTCATTCTAAGCTGAACGTTTTCCTGATGGGGGTTACTTCGACTCATTTCTACTGTAAAACAAACAATACAAAAACACTAAACACCCCCAAGTTTCTGGAAACACTGAATCATCCTGTAAATACATGGCTACCTGAAGACAAAGCTGTTGGAATACATCTGGAAAACCCTTAATACGGGTTTGTTTACATAAGTGAGAATATGACGGCAATGTTGGTCAACAGTGGAAAAGGGGCACAAAACTATTTTTTGCATGTTTGCTTGGCATATTCAAAATCTGATATACTCTCCAACACCCTTGGGCTAACATTATGTTTGCTGCAATATCATAAAGGTCTATGGGGATACAAGTTTACAACACCACAATTTTAGTCTCCTGCTTCTACCTTTCATTTGTGTGATACATTCCCCACAATAATAAAGTCTGAATGGCATTAAACTGTGCATACAAGTTCAAAGTTAAGGAGGTTGTACATTTTGCACATAATTTTGCACACACACAAACACACAAAAAACCTGGTGAATCTAACATTTACTGTCCTTTTAAAATTACAAGTGTGGCGTTCCTGAGCAAAACTAGGTTTTAACCGTCTGCTCTAAAAGCATCCAGCTCATTCTGACACATTCAGTGTGTGAATACTGATGGAGGACCAGCGTGTGCGGGCTGCACAGAAGAAAACCTTGCAGCAGGTTTTACATATCAATGGACATATGGCCCCCAAAGGCCTGACTCGCTGAAACCAACATGTAAATGTCTGGTGGCTGTGAAGTGCTGCAGTCAGTAGAAGGTGGATGGGAATTAAGTAAAAGCTTAATAACTTTCATTTCTGCTTTGGAAAGTCAAAAAGGTCAACATCGGAGGTATTTCACATATATGGGAGTCAATTTAAAAATGCAAACATTAACATTTAATAAAAAAATTAAGACTAGTTTTGCTCAATTTAAGCCCATTCTCCAAAAGATATGAAACCCAAATGTATACAATCTGCCCCTTGAGGTGCAACAATATTGTGGGATAAGAAATATTTTGTTAAAAGGATATAAACATCCGTCAAACGGTCAGCTCAGTCCTCAACAATTAACCCGAACCTTGCCTTTGCAATGCAGATTTGGTTTCCATCAAATAAAGGCCTCAATATATTGATGGCTACCTCCCAGTGTGAGAGCTGAAGCAGCTCAGAAATGAACTAGCCAAGTTCTTTGTCTTCACTGGTGAGAGATGAGAGCCCACCCACTGCAATCAAATGTGAATCCTTCAGCTGCTCCTCCTCTCAGCCTCTCACTAAATCAACAGTCTATTTACAGCAAAAGCACAGGGCCCACGTGTGTGTGTGTGTGTGTGTGTGCATTTGAGCTGTGTGCACGTACGTACAAATGATTTGACCGTTAATGAACACAAAACTGAGCCAGGGCGTGAGACACAACGGCCTGAATCTGAAACGTCTAATGAGCAGACCCAACAGACAAGATTTCTCCATGCCTGCTATATGAAGCACAAAAGGAAAATTAAACTGACATGTTGAAGAAACCTCAAATTGAAAAACTACTGTAGCTGGAGGACGATACATGACTCATTTTTATCAGCTTGACACAGACAAGAAATACACAGCGATAGATTAACAGATAGAGTGAATTATTGGGTGTGGATAGCATGGGTTGCACTTTTTGATAAGGCCCTTTAAACTAAATGCATAGCTTATGTTGGCAAAAATGTATGTATTCATTTATAAATCAACATTTAGAAAAAAACGATTCAGCATCACAAACGTGATGACTCCTCTGATTTTGTACTCATGAATGAGTGGAAATGGCAGGTTGTGCTTCCCAGTGTCAGAATAGAAAAGAAAAAAAGTGCAAAAACAATGAGAGGAACTTCAGCCAATCTGTTTTTCCACAGAAGTTCAGCCGTGCACACTGGAAGCTCCACCGTTTCAGATCAGGGTTAGGGCCTGAAATCTCCTACTGTCAAATTTAGCTTGCTACTGGATCATCCAAAACAATAGCCTCATCAACAATCTTTAGGCTTACCAAACGTTTACTGGTGAAGAAATAAAAAAAATAAATTAAAAAAATCTTGATTAAAAGAACTGTGGATTGGTTGGATGATTGATCATATTTCTAAATAATCATACACTGACAGTGACTTAAAATAAGCAGAAGTAAATTCAAGCTTTTAATTTCTGGTAAAGGAATATCACTGTTTTTTTTCTTTTAACATGGACCCTATTTATAGCATGAAATACGCCCATAAACTCATCCGGACAATTTTGGAATTACTTGAAGTATATCAGGAGATATTTAGATCCGTCGCGCTGGCCTTCATTTCACCAGTGTTTAGTTATTAGTTGCTGCACTATCCCGCTGTGCTTTCAGAGCGGCTTTGTTGTCTTCTGAAACCATAGATATAGAGACAAAAAAAAAACAGTTATGACGGCAACACTACATAAGAAAGTGCCTCTGATTATGCCGATGCCGCGGCAACGCCAGCGTGATGGATCTAAATATCTCCCGATAGACTTCAAGTTACTCCAAAATTATCCGGATGAGTTTATGGGCGTATTTCATGCTATAAATAAGGTCCAGGTTAAAAAAACGGTACNCACTATTCATCAACATATACAAAAAATTTGAATAGAAGTTGCCTTATAAGCCAGTTCTTACATTTGCTCTAAACTCTAAGTTGATTGAAGAATAAAAAGGTCTTCATTCTGCAACTGGACACTTTCCATTTATGTTAACTCCCACACAGCCCCAAAACATACAAATCTTGACACATGGATCTATTATGCTATATTTGTCTAAGCACAAGACTAGCTGAATTTTTCAGCTTTTTCTCTACTTTAGCTCAACCTTTTTCTCCCAATAACTTGCCTACTTTTAGCTTCATCATCCAGATTAAATATTAACTTCAAACCATGAGGGCTACAAAATGATAACTGGGCTTTAGGGTTAAAAGTGTGCAAAATGTCTAAAGCAAGCAGAGGGGGAAAGAAAAAAAACATGACTGAAATGGCCTCTCATCTCCAGATACCAAACATCCCACTTTTTTTCCCCCCTACAAAATTATAGAGTTATCACATTGTAAATAACAGGCCATTTATGTAACTTCATCAGCAGACCAGAACTTTCCCCATTTGAGTCATCAGGCTAATCAATCTTGCAGTCATGAAAGGGCAGAAAACTGCTGGCTCCTTCCCCACAGCAAACTGCGTCTAGTTTGTTCAGTGCCGCAATAATGGCGCTGAGAGCAGATTAGCTGCCCATGACAGTGTGACATGGTCTGACACAGCAGCAGGAGGTGGAGGTCACAGGGGCTCCTGTAAATGTGAAACACAAAAGACTCCACTGCTGATGCTGTCCGGATGTCATGTTGCAATGGCACAATGGGGCTGAAGCACTGAGCGGGGAACAGATAAAGCTCAGGATTGGTATTCAACTTAGGGAGGGTATGGGGTCTCAGTCAGGAAGAGATGAAAAAAATGCAGAGAGGAGGTGACTCCTGCCCTACAAGCCAGAGCCTCATTTCTGGACAAAAAAAATAAATGAGAATTGCTAAAGGCCAAGTGTGGCCTTCATTGAGACTTTAAGGGAAAGAAACTGCCTGAAAAATTAAAATGGGATGAAGACCAGTTTTAATGTAGATTTAATATGATGGATGCTGGGGCAGATTAAGCGTGCAACACCCCTCCCCAACAACTCCTAACTGTCTTGAAAATAAATGACCAGTGGCCCTGCTTCATGGAACTCTCACCCAATCATTGTTAAACCTTCCTGGAGAAACCACAAGGATGAAACAAACTGCTGACATGCAATTTCAGCTTAATCAAATTTCCTAATTGGACCTCGGATGGAATTTGTTCTATAAATTCTATAAATTAAAATATACATCTCATCTATTGAGGCCTGCAGTAATATAAAGAAACATTTCATGAAAACAGTGACTGCTGAGGAGTTTCAAAGTTGCTAGCTTTCAGAAAAACACAAAATGTGCAACCTGTTTAAACGTATTAGATTAAACTGTTAGATTTTTTTGTCTTCCAATCTACCAGTCCAAATATTAACAAACCCACAGTGATGGAATGACCCTTTTAAAAATAGTCTCATATAAAAAGGAAATAGCCTGTTAAATTACAGTTCATGCGAAATTTCATGCATATTTCACTGTGCAATATCCCTTCTTATAACGTATTTAATTGTGTAGCCTAAATACAGAAAAACTGGAACAGGTGTATAAAGTAGATTGAGGCGCTGCTGATTTATCCAATTTTTTTCCATTTTCTCTCTTATATTTTGCATCAGATTCCATAAGCTAAACACAAGAGCTTGTGCATTCACAATAGCCTCAGAGCTTTTGTTATTTACCTGTGCTCAAATTCTAGTACCTTTCTGTTTGAAAGCCTTTGTAAAGTGAGCAGGCTTATGATGAATACATGCAAATAATAGCACAACTTCCTACACAGCATGTGCAGTCAACCCCACACAAAAAGCTGAATGTAAAGAGCTTTGAACTGACACACTCCGCAAGGATCCCTGTTCAAGAACATCGTGTTCTAAAGAGGTCTAGAAGCAAGACAGAAAAGCACATGGGAAAAAGGTTAGACAGGTCATATGATGCCAACTTAAAGTTAAAAAATTCAATTTGGCTGTCTCTTCCTGCTCAGGGCTACATAGTAGTTGAAAGCAGATGGTAACAGAATATGGACACATGGAGAAAAGGACAAAATCAAAACGGTACAATAACGGCTTATGAACACAAAGACTAAAATCAGGTTGCGATATATCAGTTGGTTTAGGACAAAGCTTAAACCCAATGATGCTACATGTTAAGGTCATTCTGACATTCATTTTCACAAATTCCCTCATGGCCTCCGATCTAGATTCTCAGCTCTCCGGTGGCCACGGCAAATTAATGCATGAGGCCTCTCAGAAGCTGCTCCTGTCTAAAAGCTGGTGTGAGTTTCAGGCTTTGGTTACACCAGGGAAGGACTCGTTCATATGGAGCACAGAAAGGTTTTAACTGCAGGTTTTCTCTGCAAACCAAAACTGAAGGAAGAAGGGACCAACTTACTTCAGAAGCAAGAAAAAAAAAAACCCTAGTCAGCAAAGAACCCATAGCCTTCTATGCAACACTTCAGACCCATAAACACACATGACTGTTGTCTTTAACACTTGCAGAGGAATATACTTGAATGGTATGTTGAAACACACAGTTCATTGTACAGAACTGAGCAGGTGGCATACAGTAAATCTGCTCGTGCCTGTCTGTCAAGCAGCTAAAGAAGGAGAGTGGGTGTACCACTGCTACGACAAGGCTTTGTGTGTGTTTCTGTGTGCACTGCAATCCTGAAAAACCCCTGTCCGTTTAAT
>JAPMNP010706742.1:0-10924 GCA_029874935.1 Atherina boyeri
ACAGTATCGGTTTGTGCAGCAAATGATTAAAAGAGCAGACATGCTGTTAACAACACATAGAAATGTTCAACTAGTGTATCAATAAGACCTTTAAGTCCATTAATAAGTCTAAAAAGCATTTTAGAATTGCTTTCCTTTTTTTCCATCAGTTGTAAATATGTGTAAAAAAATGCTTTGTTTTGTTTTGGGGGTTTTCTGCAGGAAAATATCAGAAAGTGGAGCAATAATGAGTCTGAAAAGCATTACATAACAGTAAGAGAGTAATATGGTCTGTAAGGTTTTCCCTCTTTAAGTATGACCTCACCTGTTGCCATATTTTCCTGTGACTGCAGAAGCTCTCCATTTAGGTGTTCTTAGTTTAAGTCATGGAAAATTGTAATTTTTGTCTGCCAGGTGAGCTTTGATACTCATGTTGAATCATGCCATTGGTGCACAGAAGTTCCATTTCCTGTGCATTTCTCTGAAAATGTAAAACATCAGTTACAAAATGCATGCTTTTCTAAAGCTTAAGACATTAGCTCTCAGTTTTAGGGCTTGCACCAGCAACAAACAGCTTTAACATATGAGGTAATTCTTAAACAACTAAACACAGTGTGCAATATCTTTTTTAAACTTTTTGAAAAAAAAATCAGTTTTCTTGAAAATGCATAAAAATATTGTATTCAAGTTATGTGCACATTCATCTGAAAACACATTTCATTCATTGATATTCTAACAGAAGCTTAATTTGCTCAATATGCATGTCCACAAAGCAGGTGCAGCGTTTATTTTTGTACATCCGTAATGCACACATGACATCTCACATTGGTAGGCCTACATTGTTGTAGCGATGTCAGCTGTTTGTCCAGCTAAACATCACTACTCACTGGGGACAACACGATGAGGTGGTTGCCACGGTGACAGAAAGCTGTGTTTATCTGTTGCTGTTGGGAAGGGGAGGGTGTTGTTTGGTAAGGGGTGTCTGTGGGACTTGACTAATGCAGTGGCTGGTAGCCAGAGAATGGTAGATGGAATTCAGAGAGAGGGAAAGGCCAGCTGAAAATAAACCCATACAGAGCGTGTTGGCCAGGTCCACCACTCACAGCACCAGATATGGAGGCAATGTCTGTTTTATGTTAGGATCGTGTGGCAGTATTTGAACTGCCCAGAAAGATGTGATGCTTATTTGATCTGACAGGTGCTTGTCTTTGAGAAGTTAAAAATCAGGAATAAAATCTACATTTACTTTTGAAACAATGGAACACACTGTCTGGTTTACTCTTATATCTGTTAGTTTTTGTCTCTTCAGCTTTACCCAATAAGTAATGCTTATCTGCTGTACTCTATCTCTGATGTCAACATGCTAATTTGCTAAATGTCTCTCAATTATGTGAGTACTTCCTTTAAATAAAGAGAAAGATGGTGCCAAAAAAGATAAAGACTGATGAAATATGGAGTGACATAAAGGAGGTTGGAGTCCAAGTTTGATTGAACAATGAATATTTTCATTTGTGCCTGAAATTAATCTGTATGCATGGTGATGATGATTGATTGAATCCATTATTGCTGCTTCATTAAACAGTTTATTTTTACAATATTTCTAATAAAGTGGACTTGAGTGCCATGTTGGAGGGGTAAACAAGGCTGCAATCATGTTCTGCACGAGAATTGTCTAAATTTGGCAGTATTTGAAGAAAAGTCTTATTTGTTAATCTTATTTTTCCACTGGGGAAATATTTGGCAAGATTGACTTGGAAACATATTCAGCTTCTCTAAGATAGTTGATTTTTTATTTTAAACCATAACAAGTGAAATGCATATTTTACATGTCATATTGATAGTGTAATAACTCTTTTATAACATAAGCAGTGTTTTGCTATACAGATTAAATGACCTTGTAAGATTTTAATAAGAAAGTTTAGTTGGATGCAAAAGAGCCGTCCAAATCTAGGGTCTTTCTGTGTGTATCAGCAAAGTCGGTGACAATAGAACAGGGATTAAATGCATAAAAAAAAAGAGAAAAAAAAACGTGACACTAATGTGCAACAGCTTGGGACCACAAATCCCTTCAGGGTTCATAAACAAGCTGTTGGTGGGATAACATTCTCCGCGTGGTTCTGTCTCTCTCTCTATGGTGGATATCTGGTACCACACTGATTATGTATTGCCAAACAACATGAAAATATAGTTGCTGAAATGATGGTTGACTTGCAGCTGTCAGCAGTACAGCAGTACAGCTGTTGTTTTATTTGTGTCAGTGATGATACAACAGTATGTTTATTGTGGATTTGTCAACACTTTTTCTCCCTCTATGAGTTAAAAAAAGTGAATGAATTCACATATATCAGTATCACAGTACTTTATTACTAGTGGCTGACTCTCCGAATGTTGAATGGAAGGCAGATGCTATTGCATTACGTCTGGGTTTGCTGGAAAAAAATTTGACCAGGTGTGAATCTGCTGCACTGCCTATTTCTTGATAAACTGAAACTATCCTAACCAAGTCTGTTCAGTTTAATCATAGCAGCATTGTAAATGTAAATTCTGCAATTTGGAGATAATCAACGGCTTTTCCAAACATTTCAATAGATAGATTTTCCTTTGAAATGATCTTGTTTTGTTTTTTTTATTTAAGACCCAACATAGACTGTATGTTTAACTTTATACAGGAATGGCCTCAAATGGCAGGAAATACTGTGGTTAGGTGCAAAAACTGGTTGGTTTTTGTTTCGCTGTGATTGCAATTGCAAAAAAAAATGCATGCAACTTTCAGGCCTGTTTTTTATTATTGCTTTATAGCTGTATCACACAACTTATTTGACATTATATTATTATATATCTCATATTTCTCATACTTCTCAAACTAGTGCAGTTCATTATTCATTGTGTTCTTCTGTTTTTATTGACCTTTTTTTAAAATCTTGTTTCATGTTGTTGTTTTATCCTTTTTCCAGAGCCAAAGACAAATTTCCATTTCGAGAATGAAATGGACGATAAAGTAGTCTCAGTCTGAGTCTGAGTCTGAGTTGGCACATGGTCGATGGCATACCAGTGACACCACTAGATGGCACTCTGCATCAGTTCTAGTTTTGAGCTGAGCAATAAGATGATGCATGACTGCAAAGTATCATGCTCATATTTCCAATTAAATGTTTTATCAGAGTCCATCATCTTCACTTTTCAAGGGAGATGCTATCAGAATGTATTAAATTAAGGGACATTGTTTACATTAATCAGACAAAATAATCTGTGAATCACCATGTCAACTGGCCCCTAGATGTCTAATTGAATATGTTCATTTCACACTCAATTTCCAGCTAAATCGTTTTTTTTCTCATTTTCTACTTTCAGGACCAAGTGAAGGCACCAAAGGCATCCAAAACCAAGACAGCAGAGACAGCTGAAGGTAAAGCAGTGGAAGGCTTGGAGCAAATACCTGAGGAGGGACAAGAAGGATTTAGAGCAAATCCCAATTCAGATGAAGAAGTGGAGATTGAAGAGATTATCGAAGAGTCTCGTACGAAGCGCCTCCAACGCACCACCAAACAGCAGGTTGACAACATAAAGAAAGCCTTCTCCAAAGAGAAAATGGAGAAGACCAAACTTAAGACCAAGGAAAACTTGGAGAAGACCAAGCAGAGAACCCGTGAGAACCTGGAGAAGACGAGACAGAAAACCCGCGACAACCTGGAGAAAACGAAGCACAACCTGGAGAAAAAGATTGGCAAACTCGGGACCCGCATGACCCCCAACCAAGAGCGCAGAGCAAAGATGAAAAGCTCCAAAGAGAAGGTGAAGAAGTCCCTCACTCCTGATCACACAGTCTACGCTCGCTCCAAGTCTACTGTATATCGAGTCCCCCCTTTTACCTTCCATGTTAAGAAGGTCAGAGAAGGGGAGGAGCAGATGGAGCAGAACACAGAGATGGTGGAAGTGACCGAGGAGGAGGATCAGCCAGAGGATCAGCCAGATGAGAATGGGGTGGGTGTGCATGTGGAGGTGGAAGAAGGAGAGCTGGTGAATGTAGACAGCCCAGAGATGCGGGCTCTGTTAGATGTGACTGAGGACTCTCAGCTGGTCAAGGTGGAACCAGACCATCTAAAGAAGGCCCAAAGCGATTAGAGGCTCTCAGCGCCTCAGAGCCATGAAGAAAGCGATATATGGATGAAGAAGGAAACAGTCTTGATGAATAAGTCTAATCAGAAGGACACAGTTATGGTCATGGGGACTTTCTAGAGATGATCACAATCTATCATCTCATTTGTTCTCCTTTCCTTTTTATCATACCAAACAGGGATGAGTTTCTTATTTGCTGGTATTTACCTAACAAATAATAAAACTAAACAAAAACCAAGCTAGCTTTTGAAATATCCTCCAGGCTGAGTGGTTACGCTAGACTTATTTGTCTAGAATATTTGCTGTTTGTTGTTGATTTGATTAACTGTATGTCTCTAAAGAAAAAAGAAGGTATAAATAGTACTTGTTATTAAGAGGTAATGTTAAGTTTTTCCCATGTATGACGTGCACATGACTTTGTGTGGCAAAGACAAGATTGATGTGGAAATGAATGGTACAATGTAACGTGCATGTGTGAAACAAAAAAAAGTAGGCAAGGTTTAGGCCAATAGAAAAAATAAATAAAAGAAACTGTAGGTGCAGAAGAAGGGAAGAAGAGTGTGACTGAACTTGACTGAATTTCTATTGTCATCTGTAAAAACAATGAGGTATACAGTTTGTGTATGAACAATTACTCAGACAATGTACCAAATGTGTCAATGTAATGTCTGTTGATGTTGGAAATTGAATAAAAAATAACTTTAAAAGATATTGGTGGCAAAAAAAGACAATGTAGAATATCAGAGTATTTAAACACGGTATTTTACTTCATTAAGCCATCAAAGACGTGTGTTTCATGTTATTGACTCTAGCGAGTCAATAACCCGCTTATGCATTTCATGAGTTCTGATTAGAAAAGAAGTTTGAATGTCAAAATTGTCAAATCATATGATTGTGTGGGAAACTCTTAGCTACTATCTGAGGCCTTCATTTAGTCACAAAATATAATTTCTGCTTTATTTACAATACAAATTCAAAGTGGTGCTTGCAATTTATAATAAAACCTTTGCTGCAAAGTATCTTGAGTTGACTACGGCATGCTTTTAAACATATTTTAAGGCATTTACTGTAATGTTCTGATGTCCATTTACCATGTCATATTTGTTGCATCTGGATATGTGCTCATCAAGTTTCATTCAACTCACTTCTGCACCAGGAAGAAAAACAGCTTGTCACCATGGTCACATCTCATTAGATTACATTTTACACATCCTCGTAAAAAAATTCCAAATATTATTGCAGGCAGAAAAAGGGTGACAGTTACACACTGACTGACTATGTATACATTTTCACATGCAAATATCATCCTTGTTGCATTTGTATGGGGACAGCACAGGTATTATGAATGACAAGACACATTAATAAATGTCGGAATGCTGCAACGAGATCATCCCATCTACAATATTTTTTACAGACTATAGCTCCATTTGTGTGTACTTCCTTTGAATTATGAAAATCACTGTCCTCTTTGGTAAAAAAAAAAAACACCTGCTCATAAATTGTAAAATAAAGTTGTCATTCTAGGAGAAACAGGCGTCACTGATGAGAGAAAGCCGTAACAGTATTAATGTATAGAGCCTGATGCACACTATCAATGGTGCTGTCCAAACATTGACACTTTAGATCTTGAAAGGCAAGCATACAATGATGTCCCAAACAGAAAGAAGGTAAGTGTATTGCTTCTATTTCCCTCCCTACAGACTAGTGTGACCTTGATGCGTTGGAGGTACATGGAGACCCAGTGTGTGGCAAGGAACACCATTAAAATAATCAATGGGTGAGGAAATGCAATTAAGGAGAGTGCTCTCTCTGAACACTGCATGGTGGAGAATAGTGAAAAAGAGAAAGAAAAAGAATGGATATGTGTGATGATAAAGAATATGCATGTGCACACCATTTTCCAAAGCATAAAGGGAAATGTAATCAATAAAAAATAATGATAATAATCAGTTATAGGCCTTCAAGAGCCCAAAAACTTGATATTTGTACTGGTTTGCATAAAAGAAATTCTAAGTTGTCTTGCCAAACACTTGCTTTGAAGAAATATGTTCTAATAAAAATGTGCATTTTGTCTTCTTTGAGGTACTGGCTGTTAAAAAACAAAACTGAAACTCCTCTTGGAAATATACCAAATGGTTAAATCAGGTGTATGTGAATACAGTTTTGCCATTAGTGTACACATTTATTTAGTTAATGCATCTAACAAGTCATTATAAATAGATGCTAATTGACTATTGTCTGTTAGACTTCCATGTTTCTTGACATCTATTGTGTGTGATTTATTTATTTTATTTGCTTACTGTGTGATGTGGTTTCAACAAATCTGCCAAGTAACTTTATCTAGCTGATATCAAAAGCGAACAGTACAAGGGTATTAAACTCGATGACGTAAGCATTGCCCGTAACTCAGATGACTTCCAGGCTTGCTGTTCTGTTAAAATAGTCGTCCTCCCTCCGAAACTACTGTGTTTGATGGGCTTTCTGCAGGGAGGGTTTGCAGACGGGAACAGCTCAGTTGCGACAGCAGTAAACACAGGATCCTCTATCAAACGTGCTGTAACATCCCGCCTCTTCTTCCTCAAAAGCCTATTATGATTGGTTATAGTAGAGCTTCCTACTGGTATTGGTCATTGACAGCGTCAATAAAGTTAATGATGGGGTTTGTTTGGGTGGAAAAACTGCAGTGTAGGTGGTGGGTTGGGTCAGAAGTAGTCTCGTCGAAGAAGTATTTCTCGTGTTGGCAAGAGAACAGCAAGAGTTACAACCTTCTTTGGAGTGCGGTCCCTCGTTTATGTGGGTTAAACTTTTAGAAAAAGGTGTCACTGACTGCTATCGTCAGTGTGTTTTAGTTGACAGGTGACTGTTTTTGACAGACAAACTTTCCAAAGAAGTGACAACGATCCAGGTAAGCGACTAAACATCGACTTTTGCATTTGGGGGTTATTTAATTGATTCCCCCCACTTTTTTCTTTCTTTTTTCCTCCACTGTAGATCAGAGTCGTTTGTGTTCAGGTGTCACAGCAGACCACGTTAAAGCAGGCCTAGCTTTTAAGTGCATAACGCTACAAAAACTACAGTTGCTACACTGTGGCTAGGTCATAAGTTATTCATGCTGGAGAGACATTTTGTGCCCATACTGTTATATAAGTTAATGTTTCTACACTTTAATTGCACCTTCTGGTTACTACTTTAATCTTTTAAAGTTGATATTAGGCCTATAGTTATTATGCGCGAACTAGGTTTAGTATTTTCATGTTTTTAGTTTTGTTCATGAGCTCTGGATCTACTTATTATTCATTCGTGTATTAATTTTAGGCGTCTAAGAAAAATGGGAAAAAAAGCTTCGCTGGGATGCATATTTCTATCCAGTGACATTCAGGTCGTGATGTATTGTTTGCAATCTGTTGTCACGCCCATCTCCATCCTATCTGCAGGCCAACACTTCAAACCCCCAGCACAAGTATTTGCTCCTTCTTTTCCATAAAGTACATCTGTCAATAATGTAACATAATCTTATCTTTTAGGGCTATCACATTGTTGAGTCAGATTTGACAGAGAAGCTCTAGGGATGTAGTTAATCAGTCTGCAGCAATATTGGCAGATATCATTTTCAAAAGTATTGCTCTCATAGAAATGTATTATAACCTCTGTGATTATATAATGAAAGCTCCTTTCATCTCACACAGGTTTGCAGACTGTAGGCCCATTGAAATGAAAACTTGGCATGTTATTGTTTCCTTTGTTAGTTCAAGGAAGTGATTCCTGGAAAAGTTTGTGACATAATTTAAGGAATCTCATTATTATTTTTTACCAGTAACTACCTATGGACAAACACACCAAACTTCCTTGACAGATTAAATGTTGTTAACTTATTTAGATTAAAGGTACTGTATGTAAGATCCTGGCCAAAACTGGTACTGCAATCATGTGAAACTGTAGCCTATGTAAGAAATTGTTCAAAATGGCCAAAATAGGTCAACAAAAATATATACACAGAAGGTCTGGATACTTTAGAACCCTCCCCCTCCCCCCGATTGGGAGATTTAATCAAATATCAGCACAAAATGTAAACAATAACATCATTTGGGGGCTGCAAATCCGTTTTTGAAATGTTTAATGTCTTGTAACATATCAGCACCATTTAATAATAAAGATGAGACATAATTCTTACATATGGCACATTTAATGAAGCTTGTTTCTGCTTACCATACAGTTTACTATACAAATTAGCTTTTGGGTGTTTTTAAGTTTTGTTTTGTAATAAAACAGTATTGTGGTGTCTCTGTGAGACATTAATCATTATGATGAGGTCCCTTGAAGGTTCCAGATAATAAAACCACCACCTTGATGTAATTGATGGGTTGAATCAAAGCAGTGCATTGAGAAATATATTATTAAAAAAACAGATGATCCCTCTAAACCTAACTCAAACCTCCTCATAGCTATTCTCTTTTTTTTTAAATAGAAATGTGAAATGTAACACCAAATTGAGAAAGTGCTTATATATGTTTGTTTTTTTTAAAGAAATTGTAGAATTCTTTGTGTTGCTCATTAGTAAGTAGTTCTTTGAGGTGATCCCCTTTTTGATTTTCACATGCAAAGAAATTCACACCATGTGTAAGCACCTTTTCACATGTCAGTGAAAGAGGAACATAGCTCATATGAAAACCGTAAACCTTTTGTGCCACAAATAGTTACATCTTTTGTATGCTTAAAAAAACCCAATCCATATACATTTGTCCTGCATTTTCTTGGGACATTGTCTTGATTTAGTAAAGGCATTGTAGAGATACAGAATAAAACATTGCAGTTAACTACCAGTATACTTTATATGCCTGTCTAATCTTATACAGGCCAATACAATACACATTTTTCTTTGTAGGTATTTTAATGTGTAAAACACATATAAAACTAGCAACACTTCTACTGTCCATATTCTAAAGGAATAACACCACAAAATGAAGAATAGATGCCATTGTTAGTAATCTGAATCACACTCATGTTGGCCTATAAAGTTTTTCAGAATTACTGTCATACCGCGGGAAAAAGGAAATGAATGTAACATTGACAAAAGTCAAACGAGACTTGACTTTATCGAGGTTAAGAATTATGCTTTGTTGAAAAAGTATTGATGATATTTGACTCAATATAGAAAGACAATTTAGTTCCTACTTTTAATATTCGCAACAGTTTCAGCTTTGGTATTTTTATGGAAAAGCGTTATCTTGACTCCAGACGACAGAGAGTGCATTTTAGTTACTTGCTGTGGACATCTGTGTCATCAGTTATCAAGAACAAGAGTTCTGGTAAAATACTTTGTTTATAGTTTAATTTTGTCATGTCCATTGCACAACACAGTATTGTGTACTCAAAGTGACCAATAAACTATTTGGATGATAGTGATGTGACAAAATCCAAGTTATATAAGCACTAAACAAAGGCCTCAGTTTGTCATATATTCTATGGTAGGTAATGAAGATAGTTTTTTTTCTCCGTTGGATTTCTACAATGTCTGTTTATTGTTAGCATGGGGTCTGGATTCCTCCTGGGAGCAGTGTAACCTGCTCCTCAACCAACACGATGGCTTACAGAGCCTGCCACATAGATCTGAAAGATAATACTTTGTCTGCAACCAGGTGCTTGGCAATCAATGAAAGAATATTGCTCAAGTTGCAGAATAGTTTTATGAAGGTAAATACTCAATGACTAATAAAGGGGCATTATTCAATCGAATTGAATGATTCTTTGAATTTGAATCCATACCATCTTTTGTTTCGTAATGGCTGGGAAAAGGAAGTGTGGTTTTTCACTCTTACTAGTCAGCGCCTTTGGGGCAAAAACCTCGGCCATAGATGAGTGACTGCTTTCTGCTCAGAGCGCTAACAGCTGTTCTTGTCGGCCTGTATTTCTTAGTGAAGGCGTAGTATTTCAGTGAACAGGAAGTGATTGTACTGAATAGGATGCCTCCCACTGGTCTGTCATCATTTTCAGAGAAAACAAGATATTTAGCCATTTCCTGCAGGTTTAAGAGCATTTGTTCCTTAAAAGTGTGCAAGACCATTCCTAAATACTTATCAGAATCAGAAACGGCTTTATTCGCCATGTATGTGCAAACATACAAGGAATTTGATTCCGGATTGTTCCATTCTTCCCTGTGTACATTGTACAAAAATATAAAAAACACAATACAAATTAAAGATTAAGGATTAAAGTAAAGTACACTATTTACAAAAGATATAAATAAGATAGAATGTAAAGATAAAATATTTATCATTGCATGTCTACTAAAATGTGTTTTTTAGATATTTGGTTTAAGCAATACTTTTTGTTTTGGGGATTTTTTTTTTCTAGGTTTGAGGTAGTCTATGTCAGAATGGCCCAGTGGAACCAGTTACAGCAGCTGGAGACCAGGTATCTGGAGCAACTCTACCACCTGTACAGTGACAGCTTCCCTATGGAGTTACGGCAGTTCCTTGCCCCGTGGATTGAGAGTCAGGACTGGTGAGAAATAATCAAAATCCTTGGCTTTGCTATAAGATTACATTTTGTTTTTCCTGCATATTAAAATGACGCATGAAACTGATTTTTTTTCACTTTTAACGGACTGGCAGTAAGCCATTCTCCTTGACTTCGCCATAACAATCAACATAAGGAGCTATACTGGTTTTGCATTCATCATCGCATCTTTACTTTCCCTATGCTCTGATAATACCATTAAAGGAATTGTATTCATGTTATTATGTATTTCAATGCACCTTAAAGGACAAGTTTGGTATTTTACACTTAAAGCCTTATTTTCAGAGTGTTTATGATGAAAAAGAACGATAGT
>JAPMNP010706764.1:0-11208 GCA_029874935.1 Atherina boyeri
CCAGACATCAACAACACTCTGGATAACTAGGAAATGAGGCCCTATGTCAAAAATCCCTAAGTATCCCTTTAAAGCATCACATGACAGCTGGGTTTTGCTTTACGGCACCGCATCACACGCCAGTAACTGCATATCAACATAGTGGAAATTTTGAACTCGCACCACAGCTGATTCAGCACAGAAAAACAAGCAGACATTATCGGAGCAATCCGGGAAAAGAAGGGGAGAAAGTGACAGAGCAAGAAATGGGACAAGAGTCAACATCAGCATAGCGAAGAAACAGGATGCAAAACAGATGCTGAATAATCCTTTTTTAGGGGATGCCAAATTGTAAAAAAAAATCCCAAAAAGGTAACGTGCTGCTGGCACTTGACAAAATAAAATACATGAAGAGAGCCAGAGGAGTAACCATCACTTCTTCTGTAAAGCCACTGGAAACTGAGTCACATGTGATAAAAGCTGGGTTTTTTTTATCACTGTCACTTCATTTCACTGCAGCATTTCCCAAAGATGAGCAGTTTATTTGTGCTGGTGGGCAGCTGAACATCTCACATTCAGGAAAGATGCATGACACAATAACAGAAAATTTAATTCAACAAACATATAAACAACTTAAGACCTGCCAGATTTGATGTAAACAGTTGCCAAGAAAGCAAATTTGTTCATTGTTAATGTACATTGACTACTTGTCTGGATGGAACAAGGGACATTGGGCTGGGTCTGGCAATTTGCAAACAATGATAACAACAACAAACAAATCACTAATCTAATGCACCAACAAGCAAGCATGTAGAGTAAATTCAACATTTCCAGAATGTTGGAACCAATATGCTGTACCTCTGCACTTTGTCTGCTGTAGTAATCTTGTAATATGGTGGGAATGTTTAATTCATTTGTCCTATTACTGTGGCTAAAAGCCCATGGATAACTGATTCAGTGGGTTTTATATTTGATAAGGCTGTGGAGGGTTTTTTTTGTGGATTTGGTCTGGTGTATCGCTGGATTTAATGGCTCACTTGGATTGTTATTTGTCCACTTCAATCTACACTGAAATCTTTATGCAATTTGTAGTCTTATATTGTGCTTTACAGTGTCTGCAGCATAAAACTATATAATAAAGAAACTGTACCTGCAGCCTACAAAAATGTCATTAAATTACATTCACAGTGCATGGTAGTGGCTTTTTACATTCGTACACTAGTCACTTTGCTTTGATCTGAGAACTATTTTTCCAGCACTTTATTATTACTGTATCATTTTGAAGTTTCTGCACATACCAGTTAGTTCACTATCACTTGGACTAACTCAAACTCTTTAATGACAAAAGTAATCAAAATTAAGATGCTAGTTTACGCCAAAATATGACTCAACTGGCAGGATTCAGTTGGCTCTGGACATCTATAGTAATAATTTGGCTAAGCTAACCCTTTAAGAAAAAGGTGATATGAAGGATGAAGGCACTAAAAGAGAAAGGAAAACAGAGATGGACAGAGGGCACAAATCTCATTCCAGTGAACATGAGATGAGAGATGTTGCCACGGTGATATGCCACTTGTGGGAATAACTGTGAATACAAGGGGCCAGGAGAACACACATAGCAGCAGCAAAGTAATAAAGTAGCATAAAAAAGTCGAGACATTATTCAGTCTTCAGGGACTCAAATGATTCGGCCTTTTAGTCATTCTTTCATTGTGGAGCTCTCCTCTGATTCTGCTTTATAGTTCATTTATCAATCAAATCATTCCAAAAAACAAAGAATTAAGAGATAGGAAAACACAATGTAATTCTAACTGAAACGAGGGATACCAGGAGGTGCAAACCTGATGACTCCCTTTGTAGAGAGGAAGTATATGACTTATAGCTTATTAACTGCTATAAATCATGTGTGTAATAGACGTGTTATATAAAAATAGTTCTCTCCTTGATACATCTGTTAGGACTGCCAGAGGAGACATTTTTATTTATTAGAATTGATTTCATCTAAATGATCATTTGTCCTTTCAAGGTGAATACCCTATAACAACACACATTGGCAATATATAATAAACATTACTCATTTAGACAAGGATTTTTGTGCATGCCGTCAAATACAGAGGAAAGACAAGGGGAGAGGAAAGCAAGAAGTGAGCTAAGTTGCACTACTTCTGGTCCTTCTTTGATGCATTGAGGCTTTGAAGTCAATACTGATGCAATTTAGGGCCGGAGGCAAAGACAGACCTACAAACTATTTAATTAGCACCTTGACATTGCTCATAATTGGAGTGATTGTCTGTAACAAAGGAAGAAATTGTCCATTTCAATAACAGACTCACAGGCAAGACTGGATCATGTAGAATCATGTTAAAAAATGTAAAGAAAATCCTAAGAAAAAAAATGTATCCAAAATAATTAAATCAAATCTTATCCGTTTAATGTTAAAAAAAAAAGACAGCTGCACGGCTCTAAAAATGGTGCAGAAATCCCTGGCCAAGTCCCTTCATACAGTAGTTCACTTTCAAATGCCTGATCATAGCCTCAGATACAAAAATCCTCCCTCCCTTCCCTCCTATGCCTCTTACATCACCTGTGATTATCCCAGAATGATCTCATGGAAAATGTGAGCAGCAAGTGACAGGCTTGTGGAGGTGATGTGTTTAAGGGACACAATGTGGCCGTCCCATCCCAGGAAACAGAATCCCAGTGGGGGAAAACGGATCTGAAACCTGGCTTAGCAGATGGTCCCTACTGAGCTGACTCCTCTGATAAGCAATTAGAAGCAAAAACATGACACAAGTAGTAACAGCATATTTAGAACGAACCTGAAAACATTTCTCTGACCAGGTTGATCCACAGAGACATGGGATGGTCAGAAAAGGATTGAAAAGCAAAGCATTTAACACGCCAATGCCTACACATAAAGCTGACACACAATCATTCACCTTCTAAAGCCCTGCCAACACAGTAAGAAGGTGTTTCCTGTTGAAATAAAACATAATGCTAGAGTTGCTTTTTATTAGCTCTTAAGTCAGTTTCAGGAGGAGTAAAACCACATCATCCATCTTCCACCACTGATGTTGCTGCAGTAATAACCTGTCCACCCTATAAAGCAGAGGTTGGGATGCAGTCAGCCCCATCTCCACTGATCCCTTCACTCCCACACTCACTCTCCCTGTGTGACTCAACCATGCTGATGTATAGCTGATGAGACAAGCTGAGAAGAGGAAGCAGTTCCTCCTTCACAGAGCCATCGACGTGCACCATATAAAGCCTCCATCGAGAAAATGTTGAATGTTAATAATGTGATACCTCATCAGTCCCCACAGGGAAGTTCTCTTGATGCTTAGTCCGCTCCAGGGAGGTAGCAACACCATCAAAGCTATGTTCAGGTCATTTCACCATTATTCAGATCATACATGGGCAGATAGGGAAGTTTCAGTTTTGATTTAGCACATTATGTGATTTTCTGTTTGCTACCTTGCTAAATGTGTTCTTGGAATCTACCAATGGTAAATAAAGCCTTTTGAATTTGGCCCTTTCTATCTTTCACTGCTGTTAGTAAGTACGTAAATAAGCTTTTTGTACCTCAAACAAATCTAACTGGAGTTACTGACTAGAAGGAGTGCAACCTCCTATGTCAGATTTTTAAGTTTCCTATTTTGAAATGTAAAACCCAAAGTTCCTGATTCTTCCAAAATGCATCCTGACAGCTGAGTCTTCAGCAGAAAAAGAAAACAAATGTCATGCTATAACGGAAAAAGCAATAACCCAAAATAATAAACTGTGATTTGCCAACGTTTAAATGGAAGTTATATTCTAAAATACAAATGAATCCATCTGTATATCTACATAAAACCAGCAGAAGCTGCTGTTTCAGAGGATTTCATGTGAACGTTGACTTTCTGCTGACAGAGCATGTACTATATGCATGTGTGACAGTAACTTAAACCGACTGACTGTTCTGGCTGAGGCTGTTCTTTCTATTTGTTGCCGCCGTCATTGAATGGTTTCTATACACACCGTCCCCAAAGGCTGCAGCCAAAAAATGCCCCATATGCAGCAAAATAGAAATAAAAATGGGAATTACCAGCAGAAAGTTGTGCTTCTGAATAGAAACAAACTTTCACTTACTTTCTGGGGCACTCCGCTCTCAAGCAAACGACTGGAATCTCCAGTTCGCTTAGTTTATTGAAATAGATAAGTCGGCAACTCTTCATATATATATATATAGGGCTAAATAAATTTGGAGACAAGAAGGCGGCTTCTCTTAACTATTGCTGTTGGCTGGTTAGTTCTTGTTTGGCCAAAAATATGGTGGAGAAGCAAGAAGATGGAGAAAGGAAAAAGAGAGAGAGGATGAGCCTTACTGAGAGAAAGTAAATCATACTGCTGAGGGGAAAATCTACAAATTAAAACCCCAATGTACTGAAATATGATCCCATGCAAATTCCAACTGCCTTTTTTTCAGTCCCATTTATTGATCAAATAAGTAATAAGACTTTCAAATGCATGCAGTGGTGTGTCTAATTACTGGAGTTAAAAGGCTGTGGATTTTGAGTTACTGTATTGATCATGTGTTACCATTTTAAACACATCAAAACATGTTTGCTTTTTACTTGCTGTGGAAGATTTGGCAGTGAGGAGTAAAAATGGACTGAAATATAATTCAAGAGGTGGATCCAACAGGTTGAGTGTTGATACACTATGGTGAAGTTAGAATTTAGTGACCCTTAGAACAAGCAGAAAAACAATGTGGCAGCAAAACAAACTGGGAAAACATGACATCCATGATGTTACACATCATACAGTATCAAATATAAAATAGCTTATTTATTAAACTGTGGGGAAAACCCCAAACAACTATGATAAAAAGCATTTGAAAAAATACTCAAAATACTAATTACATTGCAATCAAGTGCAAAGTCTTGCCTTTTATTACTCCACTTTTTTAAGAAATAAAACCCTTTGATCAGCAATATTGTAACCAAAGCATTTATCTTTTCCTGTTTCTGTCTGTTCTCAAAAAGTTTCAGGTTATATGTCCGGCAATGACCATGTTGCTATATGTGGGTGGATCAATATGATGCTACAGGTTCTGATCCGTCAGGTGTGCATCATCCTGGAGGCTCTGAGTCACGCAGCAATCTTTGCAAAGACCCCACTAAGCAGCCATGATCGAGATGAGACAAGGAGAGTATTGTTTTGGCAGTGACAGGGAGCTGCAAGTGACAAACAAGAGAACCTCTCTAACTGCCTGGATCTCTACATACAATTTTCTGGCTATTTGTTTGCCCTCCCTGTTGATTATTTGCTGGATGACAGAGTGCATCTTGTCTGTCCATTTGTCCATCACCTGCAGTCTAACATGCTTACAGTAAATGTGCTCTCACTGCTGACAACAATGTCACTCCGCAGCTTGAGGCTTCAGCAGAGCATAAATAATGTTTGTATAAAACATAAACAGATCGCCATTACTGCAGTTACTGACTTGGCAATATTTAAATTTTCAAATAGAATTGAATACTTGTCCACCAACTATGCAGGGCTTTTATTGTAATTAGCTAAGTGGTTTTGGACCCGCTTCAAGAGAAATGCCACCAGAAATGTTTCATGAAAAAAAAACATAGCAAAGTAAAATGGCTGAACTTTTTACTTTATTCATTTCCATTTCTTATTGCGCTATTTCATTTCTGAAACCTTCTAGAATGGATGTGCTGAGTTCTTGCCCAGACTGAGGGAAAGAAATGAATCCAGACTGTCGCCGCAGTGTCTCAGACACATCGCCTTGCAAGTCACAGGCCAATTTGATCTAATAAGGAAAAGGCCGGGTAGCCAGCTAAGTGAAACATCACTTTTGTGTCTGCTCTCTTGACCTTTTCCTCTACAAAACAGTTTGAGGGAGGGTGGGACAGGCAAAGGGCATGAGGGCTTCTGCAAGCGAAGACGGGTGTAGGTCATTGGCACTTTAGCAATAGTGGCACAGGTGGCAAATGGATGGGTTAATAGATGGGGGGGAGAGAAAAGAAAAAGAGCAATGATGAGTCATCCCACAGAGAGCCTCAGAGTTATGACAAGCCTAAAGGAGGGCTGCAGGGAAAATCAGTCATGAGGACAAATTGAGACCAACCATTTCCAAGATGTAAAACTCCCTAGTGTTCTGCAAATTTAATAGCAATAGAAAGCTGATAGATAAAATGTAACAGGGGGAGAGGTACACTACATGGTGTCAGGGGTGGCTCTGAATCTGCCTCCACAGATTTATCTTACTGTTAAGAAATTCAACCTTGACAGAATGTTTTCTGATAATGAGTTGCTCTGTGGCTGTACAATGTATTTGTAAGCTCAGATGAGCAGCACTATGTGTCTCAGGTGAGAAAGCAGTGTGTGAATTTGTACCAGCTGAAGCTATACAACACGATACCAAGGCTCCCTGTCGTTTCCTCCTATAACGGCCTGCTTTCCCTCTCATCACCCCCTTCACCTCCTCCTACAATCCTCCACCACCGGGAGAGTGGCTTACGTTTCTAATGTGGCGGCAGCCCAGAAAAAACCAAGCCAGCAGGACTGACCTCACACAGCTGACCTGTAGTCATGGTGTGAGAACAAATTCCAAACCACAGCTAAATACCAGTGTGGCACAAAATCAAACACTGGCACCAACAGTGTCTATAAGACTGTCAAATATTTTTGATTTGGGATGTGCTGAAGTAATTCTGTCTTTGCTGTCTTAGACTCTGAATATATAAAAGGGTGAAACATCTTGACTCATTAAACTAAATATCTAAAACTGTTAAAGGAAAGTTAATGGAAAAAAAAACTACAGTAATTATTTTTTTAAAAACAAGAAAAAATCTGCAGACATGCTATAATAACAATGACATTCTGATGTTTGCACTGTTTAGTGTGTGACATGCAAAGAAGCCGAATGTGTGTCATTCATTTATTCATTCATTTATTGATTCACCATTAAAAAACAAAATCCTCACCCATGGTAGAACAAAAATAATGCCAGTGGATCATAAAATATTTTCAATTACTCTGGGCCCATCATTGGATATGTATTATTGTAGTCCTACATACAGCAGCTATTCTTCCAGAGACTTTGCCAGACACCACACCCATCTCTCTCCTTCCACTCCCTCCACCTCACTCATCCTGCTGCAATGCGATGTTCCCTAAGGTCCAGCATAAACAGCCATTTGCCACCGTTCAGAGAATCTAAGTCGATACCAATTGGATTGTCACTGACTGAACTCATAAATTTTGGCAAATGACAAATGTATAAGCTGTGCAGCTAAAACTCAACTGGGAGAAATGGAAAGGAAGCAAAGAGGGAGTCTGGAGGGGCTCAAAAGGCATGGAGTTTAAGCTGAAGGATGAGTTGATGTCTTTCCTCCTTGGCATTGTGTTACAGTGACACTCACCATGCTCTAGACCTGAAACTGCCAATACACTTTTCCGACACTTGTTGATGATCAGCTAATCAGATGTATTTGTCTGCTGTGTAGCTTATAGAAATATACTTTGACACATTTCTTCTACATTTCAGCTTTATTTATGTTAAATGAATTATGACATAGTGTAATATATGTTGTTGTTCAATTAGGGTTATATTTACAATATTTCAGTGTCTAGTAAGTTTGTTATTTTGTGATATTATGTATATATTCAGATTTCACAGAGTGCAGACTCTGGCAGCGCCCAAAGGCTCCCATTTAGAAAAACACATATGCTTATTCAAGCCCAAAAGGATTGTAAGCACAAAAATATTCTCTTACATAGGAGTAAACACACACAAACACACACGTATACACAGACACATACTGCACTAATAAACAATCCCAGGCTGAAAAGTAGAACGCTATAAATGACAGCTGTTCCCCATGCAGGAAGGAAGGCAGTCGTAGGGAGTGTGAGAGAACACCTATTTTCTCCTCACCGGGACGTTTGAGGACACAGTGAAACACAATGAAAGACACTCACAGTATCCTTACACAGTGCACGATCCCACCTTCCTGACAATAAGCATACACATTAAGTAACTGTTCACACATAAGTAGGTAATTGAGGGGTAAATCACTGGCAAAAGGTACACAGAGAAAGAACGTGTGACAAAGTAAATAATGCCTCCTGTCATAGACTGTGCTGCTTTACTTTATCATTTGTGTAGGATTTGTCACAAGAGCAGTTCAAATCCATGAGATGTCCCCTTACTGTAAAGATGGACAGATGTGTTGTATTTGCAGATGATAGAGGTCAAAATGCAGAGTGCCATGTACTGTAAGGGCGGATGGGTATAGGCAGAGGGATGACCATAGGGCTTAGAGAGCAGGCCATGTGAACAGATGGTCCCTGGTTGCTATCCAAGATCCCATTAAGAAAGATGGCAGGACTGACCTATTTCTGGGTCCACCATGGCGAGCAAATGCACTGCACAGAGAGATAGGGCAAATATCTACATTCAGAGGTTATAATCCTTGCTATTTTCCTTGGACATTATAGGATTACATGCGTTGTTGCTGTAGCATTAACGCAAAAATCAGTTAGTTGAGAGATACTGTGATAATGCAGCACAAGATTTCAGCCAACTCATATTTCCAGCTGTCAAAGAAGTCACTTCCTTCCTCGGACGCTGTGCCCTTGAGTGCTTAATGAGGTCTTTCGACGAAGCAACTGTGGTGTTACGGCTGTCAAAAAAACTGATAAGCTATCTGCCGTCAGACCAGAGGTGCTCTCCTTTTCACCCATGTTCCAAAAGCAATGCCTTTGAGTGGACAGTTGTCTCAGCAGGCTCAGGGGGACACATCCTCCCAAAGATGCAGCTGGTTCTTGGCCATTTTGTTGCTTGCTGCTCCTAATGTGTGAATTTTATACCTATTCATTCAAGCTCATCTGAATGATTTCAATGGTTCCAAACTGGGTAATGTAAAAAAAACATTTTCTTTTTATTCATCACTTAAAACCAATTAAGAGAATCATCTGATTATCTTTAAAGGTTATCCTGTCATGTCTGAATGAGACAATAAATAAGGCGAAAACATGAAAAAGAATTAAATAGAAACCCTTAACACTCACATATTAATTACCCTAATAATTTTGAAGGTGCAGAGGTCAACAACGTAGATATATGGCTCTTTGCAGGGGGGGGGTGTACCATGCCTAAAGGCAGCTGAGCAAGGCTCCGGCCCCCACGTGACTCTACTCTGAAATATGCAGGTACAAAAAATGATTATCATTAAAACACCATATGTAAGTTTCTCAATTTACATGTGAAAACTTGCTGACTGTCTCTATAAGCAAATAATACATCTGTGTAAATACTTTGAGGCCAACTCACACACAAAAATGTATGCATGCTTTTTTCTGTTGCATACTGTCTGTGTGGTCAGTGTCATAAATTATTACAGCCTTCTGATCTTTCAGCTTACTGTATGGCTCAGTGATGGGATTTCTTCAAAACAAGGTTGCTAATGACCATAATGATGTGGTTCTCATGCAGCATGTCTGATCTTAATGGTTATATAGCGTGGGTGGTTATCTGTTCATTAAATTCCTTTCTGTTCAGAAAAAAGTAGTTTAGTCAAGTCATTAGGCACCGGTAACAAAAGAGGCCTTTTTCTTTGTGGGCTGGTAATTCAACCCAGGAAGGAATAATCCTGTCTCTGAAATTACTTCTTACTACTGTAGAGTAATTTTCCCAATTACTTTGAACCTACAGTACATAATCATAACCTACATTACACTAGGAAAAATTGTATGTGTTTTTTTTTTTGTTTTTGAATTTGTGTTTCTTATTAAAGTAGTGCCATCTATGAAATCAGAAATTGGCAGGAGTTGATTTGTAGTGAATAAAAGCATATGAATGGGTTTAAACCAGACAGGGTTAAGAAAAGACCGTTTTGTAGATTACAAGTCAATACAAATGTCCCGACAAAAACCTCTTCCTGAAATGTTACGTTGAACACATTAAGTCATTTCCACCCATGAACTGGTGTCATTCCATTTTCTAGACATTACACAAATATTTGTCAGATTTGGACAGACTTTACATTCAAGTGTGTGAAACCTCAGACTGGGCCTACATGGAAACAAAGCCGGTAATAAACATTTTTAAAAATCAGACACATTTGTCATGGCAGGAAATGCTTCATTCTGCCAGTTAAAATCCTGCTGTCGTCCATGTTGGCTCACCATCGTGGATGACTGAGACACAAGAAGGAAGTGAAATACCATTAATACTACCTACAATTCAAGAAGCCATAAAGTCTGGTGTGAAAAAGGTTGAATCTTCCGCAAATTCATGCAGCATAATTGGGTTATGCTTTCAATTCTATCAATGTGACTTGTTACAGGAAGTACACAAACATCCAGTGGTTAGGCACTGCATATATAAACATGAGTGTTTCAACATAGCTGTACACAATGAAGTGGTGAACTAACGAGTAACAGTTAACTGTACACCAGGTACAGGTGGTATATAATTGCCTCAACAATCCAAAGGGCGATGGCTGTCATTCACGGCTTCCCCTCACCCAATAAATAATTCTGTAAGGAGCAACTTTTCTGACAGTACCGACAGGTGATCTCCTTACAGATGTCTTCCTCTCAGTGTGCAAGCAAAGCAGCTGACTCAAAGACAACAGAGGAAACTCTGTTGTAATTCAGCAGCGAAAATTACTTCATTTTCATGATTGTCCCACAACTGGAGGTCTAATTAAGTCTCATTTAAAACAATCAATATTGGCGTCTGGTTCCTGGTTAGATAATGAAGCTGTCGTACATTCTGATGCCTTCCTTTTTTAGTATAGTTGGAGATTAACTGGAAATCTATGTGCAAACATGAAAATATGTCTTGTTGACAAATTGCTACTATCTTGCTGGCATCCCTCATTATCACGTCAACAAAGAGAAGCTTGTTGCAAATGCTGATTTAAAGTAGCACAATGTAAATTTCCAAACTTAAAGCAAGGCATTGTTGCACAGCAATGTCCTGAGACTAAGCAAAGCACTTTTGTTTTCGAGATGACCCATCACATACAGTTCAGTATACTGAGTTTTGTAGTATTAGTTTTGAAAAGAAGTTCTCAGTGGCTCCAAGTGGATTTTGGTACACTTAAAAAAGAGCATATTTAGTAAACTGAATAAATGTCTATGATCATCTGCATGTTTTCTGAATTCAGTAAAGCAAAGAAATTGTCCAGTGAAGAGGGACATAACATTTGTCAGTTTAAA
>JAPMNP010706847.1:0-12003 GCA_029874935.1 Atherina boyeri
ATATATATATGTATGTATATATATATATACTATTTCATAGGTACCATGCTGTTATGTGTTAAGACGTATAAAAGTATCTGTATTGTAATATAGATTTATATTAATGTTGATGGATGGTATGAGTACTTTTAGAAATACTTTTCACCTTCAGAAAAGTTAAATCAGAATTGTACTCTTCAGGGTACAAATGTGCGCCATTCAGGTACATCACAGCACTATTTCTTTTCAAGAATATCCTGTCATTCAATAAGCTGCAACTGAAAACAGGGTTTTATGTTTGTAATTTATAGTTTATAACCACTAGCTTGGTTTTAAGACTAAGTACAATTTTTTTTGTGACTGCAAACTTTGTTTTGCAATTGCTTAGACCAGCAAAGATTGCAAGCCCCCTTTTCTACAAAGCAGTTTGGGCAGGTTTACCTTGTGATGATTTATGCTGTGTTGCAATTAAAACAGGCTGGCAGGAAAGGAAGAGAGGATGTGTCCTGCAGCTTCTTACCATCAGTCTGTTTGAAATTTCAACACACAACACAGTTCTACAAAAAGGTTTGAACTCAAGTTGATATAAAGTATTAGAATCTGGTTTAGTTTTCTAGTTTTACCTTTTTTTTGGTTTGTTTGTTTGTTTTGTTTTTGTTTTGTGGATTCAGTTAATGTAAAAATTTCAATTTCCTTCTGGATTAACGCAAATTATTTGATTGTTACAAGTTGAAACTATTCATTTAGGATGTTTTTTTCCATACAGTACACTTTTCAAATCACACAGTAAACTACACAGTAAAGTCTGAACTTACAAACCTGAGTCTGATAACAGACTTGCTAAATGAGTTTGGCAGGAAAAAAGGAAAAATTGTAAGTTTACAAAGCCTAGCTCTGCAAATATAAATGTAGAAGTTTGCAAACCAACAACTTTAGACACCAACTTTTTACAAATGGTATGGCTACAAATACAAAACATTGTTTTTGATCAACCTTCTTGAATGACATGATTTTTCCATATTTTCTACCTATACCCAAAATGGTCCAAATGCACTAGATATGAAGTGGATAATTGATGGACAGAAAGTGAGAAAGTCATTGTGGCTTTTTTTTTCTCTTTTCTTTTTTTTGACCAGCTCACCTCTTTGCAACAGCTCTGTCTTGGTTAACTCTTTATATGGAGATTGCATACAGAGCAGTGTGGGCAGACGAACCAACATACTCGTAATCCTTCACTGGTTTCCTACTGATCAGACCTACCAGCTGCATTTAACAGGGGCAAGTTAGAAACTTGAGATTTGTGAGATAGATGTTGTTTCCCCTCCATTCCAACTGGGTACCCTAACTAAAACACTTTCTTATTTCATTGTACTTAAAAATTATTGATATTCTTCTTGGATTTGTTTGCTAAATATGAAGGTTGAACCACCAGTTTGTTAATTAAACTGTAAACAAAGGATACAAACTTACAACTGTCTAAAAGTGACAATTAGGACGCAACAGCCCCCCTCAAGCTGAACAGAACACATTGCATCTTGTTTGTTTAGTTAGTACACAAACACTCATGAGAAAACAACCGGTTTTATCCATAGTATGAGCGATGTAACTGTTTCTCAGTCCAACAACAGTTACATTCTGGAATCTTCTTGTTGAGGTTGCTAGGTAACCTGCAGACTTGATGACACTCCAGGCATATGACAGTTAAAATATACAATGGCCAAAATGTGGAGACTAATTTTAGCTTTTATTTATATGTTTATATGCAAATAGTATATCTACAGGTAATGTGTTTTTTAGGGTAATATTTATGCAATAAAAATCTGAGTCAATTAATAAAGTAAGTCCAGTTATTTTTCTGTACAGAACTATACTGACTTCCTCTAGCCAGCTAGCTAATCTTATCTTCTGGTTCATTATTCATATTTACTTTACATACATGAGATTGGGAAAATGAGATTAATGTTATAATTTAACCACTAAAAAGAAAGTGAATGGGTTTCTATGTAAATAATAACATATTTTCGATCTGCATAGAGGATCAAAACATACATATCCCCTACTGAACATGTCTGCCATCTTGAATCGATCACCTTCATTTTCTCCAGGATGCCCAGACAAATCAATTTGTTTAAATCTTACAACTGTGAAAGACTAGGTTTGCCTAGCTGGGATAAGAAAAATCCTCTCTTCTAGCCACCCTCAACATCAGTATGCCTTCACTGACCCCTGTCCAGCTGGAAAAACAGAATACTTGATGAAATGCTGTGCCTCTTTAGGGCATTTCAATTTTTTTAGAAAATATTTAGATGTATCTATCGGGTTAAACAAAGTGTGATAGTTTGGAGAAATGTGATGTGACACAAGAAAAGTAGTTTTCATCTTTTTTTCCCTCTCACTCTCTTGTACTTGATTTCCTTTAGGCCTTGCTGTATTTTACCACATGGTCCTGAATCATTTGTGGAACATGGGAAAAAAAACAACAAAAAATCCCACTCCCAGTTGCTGTGGTCTGACCCTTTAGCATGTGGATATACTTTATTCAATCCTGAGAATACAAATAAACAAAGGGCCCTATTTCTTGAACATTGTATAAAGATGTGATAGTGATAAAAATGTCATGTAATAATTGTAATTTAATCTTTATTTTATCCTAAATATAAAACATGGCATGGAAATGGTAGAAAATAATCATTTATATATAGTTAGTTTGTTTAAACCAACAGAAAACACAAAATATAAAAATCATTTGTACACAATGATGAAGTCATTATTAATGGTAATAGTTGTTGTTGCGGTGGCAACAAAAAGACAACATGGCTACCTTTCTATTATCCTAGTATGTTTTTGTTTTTTCATTAATTGAATTAACACACAACACTAACATATGCTAAAAGGGAATGTCTAATTAGTTTGTCTTCTTATTGCAACATGATTCAATATTTTATATTATATGGAAAACTTAAATGCTTGTAATATCCAAAGGTTCTTACGGGAGGTCAGCTGTTTGTTTTGTTGTCCTTATTTGACCATAAATCTTTTGAATGTTTTAATTTCTTTGTATATTGTGTTTTTGACAAATAAGAAAGGACTTTCAAAGCAAACACCTACTTGTCAGGGGGGTAAGGAGGCTTTTGGACTAACTGAAAGACCTTTTTTCTATAAAGTCAAACTAGTCCTCTCTGTTTGCCTCCTATAGACCAGACAGTCTGGATCTGCAGAGCTTTCTTTGATGAGTTCTGTTTCAGCTTTGGCCTGAGAAGGTGGTCCAGAAGTCTCTTTCAGCCCAGCTGTGCTGGGTGATGTCGATCCTCACTGAGGTGTATACGAATGTGTGATGTTCACCTTGTTTGCACTTATGTACATAAATATGTTAAAATACTCAAAATTTATTTTGAATAAATACAGTAAAAAGAGATGATTAAAAAATCAAATCAGTGTGCTGATAACAATATGTCTGTTGTTTTATTATAGTATAAAGAGGTTGCTTTGCTGTATTTGTCTTTTTCTTTGTGTTTGTTAAAGCTCCATTCTTTGCCAAACATGACATTTGCATCACTGTAAACTATGAGATGCTTTCTTTAAAAAAAGAAAAAAAAAAGTTGTTTGTTTTCAGTTTTTGGTTATTTTCGTTTGATATCATATGACGCTGACATCAAACTGGAAAGGTGGATTAGAATAATCAGTCTGCAATACATTTAGGAAAACAGCACTAACCTTGTCCATAAATGCTTATAGTGAATACACAACATTCAGAGACTTTCCTCTTCCCTATAAAGCACCAATCTAAAGCACACAGTAACTTTACCTGAAGGCTGAAAAGCAGCCAAAAGAAAAAAAAATAGCAGGCATAAGAAGATTAGAACATTGTTGGATGTCATTTGTGTTCACAAGGTTTCTTGTTCTTATCAGATTTTTGTCAAAACTACAACTACCCCGGGTTTTCCAACATTTATTTTTCAGCAAAATCTTCTTGCAGAAATAGACATGTGCTCTTGAGTTGCTCCTAAAGCCAGTAATTTTGTTGCCATGGCACTTGTTTAAGCGGTGGATTGATTGAGTCATCCTGGTTCACAGCACTCTTGACTGTTGAGTATCAACTTTTAAGTGTCTGAACAAAGAGATGGGTTTTTGATTGACGTGTACCCAAACTCCCCAAAGCCTCTTTCCTATGACTCAGCAGCTTTTTTAATTACTTATGTAACATTGTGCTGAAGCCTCAACATACTGTGGCTCCTTTTTCACTTGCAAGTAAATAATTTGAAATCAGTTTATTGTTAATGTTAGTTTCAGCTTTAATTGTGCCTTTATTTAGCTAAATAGACTTTTATGTTTAACCTGTCCACTGACCAAAAAAAAAAGAGTTGTTTTTTGTTTTAAAGACATGTACTGAATGTGTAGATAAATGATCACTGATTTAAGTCTTTGTCGGTGAGTGATATTATTTTTACAAATTGGGTACAACAATCATAACTGAATGGTGGCCTGTGGAAAATGAAGAGAGCCATAAGACTGTTCAGTACCAAGCCATAAGAAAAACTTTATCTGATGCTCTAGGACCGACTGACTGCTGTTTCTTTGTCACCTTTGGTTTAACTCTGTTTTCTGCTTTGTGACGCTTGTATGTGCTGCTGTGCTACACACCAATTTATTTTGCAATGTATCGCTAGTAAGAGTAAGTTACTGTGCCTATAATGAGTTCAGCTATTTATGTTTAACCTTAAATAAAACGCATAACTGTGATCCTCTTGAAGTGTGTTTTGTTGTTCAGTAGCTTTATGGTAAATTGATTTTATATTTGTACTGATCACTGGTATCTTTTATGAATTAAGGGTACAGAAGGTCTCAAGGATGTTATGTATACATGCAGTGTATAGAACATTGTATAAGAACTTTGCATTGGAGCTGAAAGGGGCCAGAGTGTGTTATGACATGACATTATTTATCCTATGCCTTTTTGCATTTTCATCAGATTCTAACCATGTAACATGATCAAATTAGTAAAGGGATAATTTCGTATATGCAGAATAAGATAACCAGAATAAACCTTAGAAACATACTAAGGTGTCGTTTTTTACCATGTATGCAACACATCCTTCTAGCACTTTCAATATTACTCAAATCTAGGCTGGTCTTTTCATGCCATTTGAAACCACAGAACTGGGACCTTATCTGACTCTGAGTGATCATATGAATTGAACATGGAAAACAATCACTGATTTATCACAATAACTCATACAGTGCTGTCTGGACTCAGAATATCTGACATCTGGAAAGTATTCTTTTAGATACATTAAATATTTGGTCAATATTTCCATTTCCTGACACAATTTTCTCACACTGCTTATAACAAAGTGTTACTGACGAAGATTAAAATAAAAACACAAAGAGTTATCTTTAGAATTTATGGGTCAAGCATGTAACCACTCCTTTCAATAAATTAAGTTTTAAACAGTACCTGTTATTACATATATAAATCATTGTAAACCAATGTATTTAATTGTCTAAAAAATGTTTATTGTAATTATACTAAATCTGAATTTTTACTTAGAATTTAAGATTATTTACCATTTTACTTAGACTTTGAAAGAATTGTAGGATTTTTTTTTCTTGGGAAAAAAAATCAACGTGTCAAAGCAGTGATAGCCAGGTTCCATATTGTTTTGTATTGTATCGAACTCTCAGTCACTGCTCGAACGCAAAGAGGTTGAACGTCGACTGTATCAGAGCCTTACAACATTGTAGCACTCTGGACTATATTGAGCCACATGAAATTATTTAATCTGAAAGCAGTCTCACCGGATGTGTCGTTTTCGTTAGCGGAAGCAGGCTGCTAGCTTCAGGAAATCAGTGAAAAAAGATTTTCTCTCTGCAATACACCCTGGACTGTACAGAATCCATCATAACCCAGGGCAGTTACCGAAAAAAAGTGTGGGCAATGTATCGTTGGATTCCATTACTGAATTTGCATCGATAGCACGCTCGGCTGCCAAGGCGCCGGGCCGGAACCAGAACCAGGCCCGCACCCGAACTAACGGACATAAGCAGCGCTGCCTGCGACACCGGCGGGATAGTGTGTGTATGAAGGTATTGGCATGCTGTCTGAAGAGGACAGTTAATGGGTATTACCGTGACTAGCTGTCTGGGGTTAGACGACTGGTTCTCCAACGAGCCCAAGACCACTTGTGGTGCTTTCAGGTAGGGTGTGAAGGCTTGAAGCTCGAGTATGGCACAACTGGAATTTAGCCAAGCGCGAGCTAGCCTTAACGTGAGCTAACAGCGGAGTTAACGGACATCAACTTTTACTTGCTAACAAGCTGGATAGCGTCACAAAACAAGTATGAGTGTAAGACCTGGGTTTATGTGAATAAGCAAGGATTAGTTTATTTTGTTTAACTTTTTTTTTTTTTCGTTTGCTTGTAAGCTCCGTTTTAAGGCCTGATAAATGTTTATGAAGGGTATATAGTAGTGTAGCTACGTTGTTAGCTGCTAAGTTAGCCAGCCTCCGCCGCCCCAATGAAAGAATACAAAGTTGTCGTGCTGGGCAGCGGTGGCGTCGGAAAGTCCGCGCTCACAGTGCAGTTTGTCACCGGCACCTTCATCGAGAAGTACGACCCGACCATTGAGGACTTTTACCGTAAGGAGATCGAGGTGGACTCGTCACCTTCGGTGCTAGAAATTCTGGACACTGCGGGAACGGAGCAGTTCGCCTCCATGAGAGATCTTTACATTAAGAACGGCCAGGGCTTCATCCTGGTCTACAGCCTGGTCAACCAGCAGTCATTCCAGGTAGCTGAACTGCACCACACACAGAGTAACATCAGTAATGAGTATTCCTGAAAATCAATTAAACCGCATCAAACAAAAATTTAGAGATATATTTGTTTATCGTAGTTGTGTATTGCACTTTGGGGCCACTATGACATAATATAATTATTAATCAAACAGGAATAAGATCATGCCCTCATTTTCAATGTTACTAGAGCTTTGAAGGCTGACAAACTTTAGTTGACATCTCTCTATATTAAAGTTTCATAACTAGAAAAAACACAACGTCAAGGTTTATCAAAGACTACTAGATTTATGGAAGCTGTATTGCAATCAAACGGATAGGTAGTGCTTCTTCCGCTTTAGTAAAAATATGTCAGTCTTCCACTAACTGTATTTTTTAGTATTGCAGTATTGCAGATAAAAGTATATAGTTTGCAGTGTATAGCATTAGCAATTAAGGGCTCTAGATCAAGAATATGAGAAATCACAGGTCTCGTTTATTTTTATATATCCTCCACCCATTATTTATAAATACAACTACTTATTTGTTCCCTACAGGGAACTTAATGGATGTTATGATCTTACACCCCTCTGTGTGTTCATTTTCAGGACATTAGGCCAATGCGAGACCAAATAGTGCGAGTTAAGCGCTTTGAGAAGGTGCCGTTGATCCTGGTTGGCAACAAAGTCGACCTGGAGTCTGAGCGTGAGGTCGCTGGTTCAGATGGACGGGCTCTGGCTCAAGAGTGGGGCTGCCCTTTTATAGAAACTTCTGCCAAAAGTAAGACCATGGTGGACGAGCTGTTTGCAGAGATCGTCCGACAGATGAATTATTCTACGCTGCCAGAGAAGCAGGAGCAGTGCTGCACAGCCTGTGTGGTGCAGTGAGAAAGAGGTAAGGACATGCTTAAGTGAAGTTTCAGCCTGGCACTATTGGCTGCTCTGTAATTCTACTCGCTGTGATAAAATGTCCCTGTAGTGTTTGTGTAAAAATGTTTCACAGGCTGAGGGGAGAAGTTACATGTATGAGTGTGTGTCATTTTGTTTCAGTGTGAGGGAATTGGGAGGTTTGGTTGGAAGTGTGAAAGATGGGTGGGTGTTGCTGCAGACCGTTGGTCGAGCCTGTTATCATAGGATCACAGAAAAATTAAGCAGCACAGGGGGAAAATTATGAGGAGCATAGAGTAATGAAGCACATAGTTGTTTGAGCTGAACTGCAGAAAGTGTCACATCCTTAGAGAGAAATTAAGCTGCGTTAATACTCATGCAGCGTCTGCGTACAGTAGGGCCGGTGTAGCTGACGTTGGTTAAATGTTCTCACGCACTTGAGCATAGGGTTACAATGTCATGTTGCAGTTTCTCTTCTGAATCTGATCACAAGATTCAACAAGAAGATCCAAAAATCTGGAAACACGTAATCACAAAGTGACCAATCACAAGGGAGTAGTTTCACATAGTTGCACTGTGAAGCATTGTGCACATCAGGTCTGGAAGAGCTGTGCGCCAAGCCGCCGTGGAATATATGGCGTTGATGCTGTAACCGACCTTATGCAGACGTGTAAGAGTATAAGTTCAGCTAAATTTAACCTTCTTGCATTATCTAATATACTTCTAATATTATTTATTTTCCTACCCTTTTTTTTCTCCTTTTTTTTAAACAGACATTTATTTGTTTGGATCACCACAGATTTTTGAAGAACCAGGGGACAACCTGACTTCTGACCCATCTGTCAGAAACTTACCACTTGGGTAACATTTCTGCTCATGGTGGTTTCTGACTGTCACAGAGCATCTAACAGAAAAGGCATCAGTCCTATTTTTGATATAGAAACTGTTGGAAGATGCTTCTGCTGCAACCTCAACGGCCTTTGCGATGACCCAGGACACGGTCAGACAGACTGACTTGGAAGAGCAGCCCTCTGTGAATTTCTGTCTTATTAAGTTTTCTCCTTTATAGATGGAAGTATCCCTGAAATACTAAGCAGGAGTGTTTTGTGAAGTTGCAGCTTTTTAAAAAAAATTTTTAGAGCTGCTTTAATCACTATTATATCCTATATTATTACTTGTATTATGGCTCAAATTTGGAATTTGATTAAAGTATTTCATGATATTGAAACATTTTTACTTTTAAGCATGCATACTTCAACTAGTGTACTGCCCAGCTGTAGTTCTAAGGAAAAAACTACAGAAGTATGTAGTTTTTTCTATTTTATTTTATTTATTTTTTTAGGGTTGTACCACTGAATCAGGGTGTGTAACTGGATTAAACCAATATTTGCATAAAAGGATAATTCATTTTTCTATTAACTCCGTAATATGAAGCAGCTGAACTTGTTTGAAAACATGTGTGCTCCAAAGTGAAAATGTTTAATCACCTAAATCAACTTAGGGTGACATGGATGAGCCATTTTTTGTGTTTTTAGCTTGAATTTGTGTCATAGTCTCTTAAAGGCATGGCTCATGTGGACGCAGGTCTTCCATTTTTCAGTTTTGTTAAGGAGTATGTAGATTTTGGAACGACCAAAGTAAGCTAACACTCCATATTTGTGTTTGAAGAGATAATGTGTGTTGCTTTAATTCAGGAGATGGTGATATTTTGTTAACAAATAACTCCTGCTGCAATGTGGTTTGATAAAACTTCTGGCACAATTAATCAGATTTAACTTTGTATTTTTCTTTTTATTACAGTAATCTATTTATTAAAAACTAATGACTTGGGTAGGCAGTTTTTAAACTTTTAATTTTGTACTAGCTTCTGCTTTTTGTGAGTTTCCAGGATACATGTTTGTTTTTTTGTTTGTTTGTTTTTAAAGCTGAGAATTTAACAGAGCCTTAAAATTTCTGTTGCACCCTGCTGTCACTTGTCTTTTTCCCCCTGAAAGATAAATGGCTGTCATCATTTCAGAATAAACATGTTGGACTGTCTGTTTTTTGTGACGGGACAAATATAAAGTATTATCTTTGACTGATACACAAGCTCCATCTGGTCATTTTTTATTTCACTTTCAGTATCTGGTAAGAAGAGTTGAATCTTCCTCTTTTTTCATTACACATTTTTTTCTGCTGGTCAAGGGGAATTCCTTCCATGTAGTTGTTATTCTCTAATTGAAAGTACCACCGTCTACTTTACCACTAGAAGAAAAAGACCAACTTCACTTTTATTTTTCTTTCAGGTGTTTTCATGCAATTTTCATATTAATGTTTTTTATTTTTTCTCCTGTGTGAAAGTAATCCTTTTATACACTTAGACTGATGTGCCGCTACACCTTTACCTAATAGAATATGCACGGATGTGTGAATATACAAATCATCCCAGTATACATTTCCCTTCTGGCTTCTGCTGCTGCTTTTTTTTTTTTTAAACTCTTAATGCTTCTGATTTTTCAGTTTGACTTCATGTCATGCACTTGTCATGTATTTCCTGTTGGCCTGCAGTCTTTACCTCGCCAAAACTCATGACCAGAACAATATACTCCAGTAACTTCAAAAACGGACTAAGATGGTGATTGATAGAGGGCACATGCCATTAGCATGTGTCAGTGGTGTTAGGGTTCATATTCTTAAGAGAGCCATTTGCAGAAATATGTAATAAAGGTAAGAAGCTTAAGCAATTCAACCTTCACTATTTCAATGTGAGATTGTCATTGTTTCTCTCCAGTGTGCATTGACACAACGAAGAGATTGTAGACTAAAAAATGAAGACTCAATGTGGTTAACTTGCACTGTAGAAGCCTCGTGTTGGCTTCAGTAAAACTTGTGTTAACTTAAAGAGATCCTCTCTAACCTAATTTCACAGCCAAGTATTGATTCATGCAGTTTCAATATGAATGGGGGGGGGGAATGGCTAGAAGATGTCCTTCGACCAGCTGTTAATGCTGAGTGATGGAGAAAACAAAACTGATACATTTTTTATGTGTAGACTGTCAAACAGGCACACTTTCCACTTGTGTGTGGCTATGTGTGTGTGTTTTCATGTGTCAGTCTGACGGTTAAATGCATTGTTGCATCTCACTCTGCCCTTACATGTCTGCATCAGCAGAGTTGCCATATCTCCAAGCTATTTGTGGGAAATAAACAGGTTTTAGTTTTTCTGTTGTTCCTGTTGCCTTTATCTCTGTCCAAACGGCAACACTTAACACAGATTGATGGACTGTCAGCAGCAGGTGCTAGCGAGCTTGAACAAAGTAGATCATCTTATGAAAAAGCAGGATGATTAGCCTCCCATTTGTTATTCAAGATGGGTCAGGGTCTTCCCAAAGGCATGAATGGGTAGTTTGTTAATATATGACCATGTAAACCCGCAATTTGATCAGTTGGAGAGAATTTTATTGATATTTTATACTTAACTGCTGAGATTTTACCTGCATCATGTGAATTTATTGTGGAAAATTTGAAAAACAAACTGTCAGCCATAGATGCTGCAGTGCCTCTTAAAACCAAAATTATAAAATCCAAGCTGATACCATGGAGAAATGATGAAATTAAGAAAATGAAAAGAAATTGCAGAGAGAAAATGGAAGAAAAGTAAATTAACAATTCACTTAGATTAGAGGAACAACTCAAAAGTTAAACAGAACACTTCACTGTTCAAACGTCATCACGGACAATAAAAACAACCCTAAATTTCTTTTTACAACATTCAATCTTTTAATGAACAGGTTTTAACAAGTCCTCCATGTCTGCATCAATTCTGCATGTGAGGGTTTCGCAGACCACTTCGGAAGTAAGATCAGTGCTATTAGATCTAGCCTTTTATCTCAACAAAATGTTGATTTTTAACACATCTGAAACATTGCTTTTATCTGAGGAAACATTGGAGAGTTTTTTGTCCTGGTTGATGCGAAGATGCTTGGTCGAGTTTTCTCCCAACTAAACCCAACAACCTGCCTTTTAGACCCCATTCCCACATCACTTTTAAAAACGTTTTATGGTTTGTTTTTTTAAACATATTAAATTACTCTCTTCAGTCAGGTGTTTTCTGCACTGCTTTTAAAATGGTAGTGGTGACGCTCCTTCTGAAGAAGAAAAATTTAGATCTAGGGGTGGGAAAAAAAATCGATTCACATAAGAATCGCGACGATTTTTGAATCGATTTTTGAAATTAAAAAATTGATTTAAATTTTTTATTTTTATTTTTTTATTTATTTTTTTTTTTTTTAGACATGCATTCCAGGCTTTGAAAACATGCATTCCAGGCTTAGTATCATGCAGAAGCCCTTTATTTTTGTTCAAACGTATTTTATAACTATAGCTACC
>JAPMNP010706861.1:0-10414 GCA_029874935.1 Atherina boyeri
AAAAAAAAAATTAAAAATACAATTAAAAAATTTAATATGAAGTATGTTAAAGTATGTAGCAGTTTACTTCAGAAAGTGTTTATTTTCATTATTTCGGTTGTAAAGGTTTAAGATGTGGAAAGTACAACATTCAGGAAATTATATTTCTTTTCAATACTACAGTAAATTGAAGATCTGCAATATTGAAGAATCGCAATTAAATTTAATTGGCACTTTCAAAAAAATCAAAAGAACTGAATCAGGAGAAAATCATATTGTCTCATGCCCTGCTGGAATTGGCACCTTTTTTTTTTTACTAAGAAAATTGATTGTGAATCGAGAATCAATTCTGAATGGAATCGTCACTCCACGAATCGAATCGTTAGTTGTTGTAAGATTCACATTCCTGATATACCTGATATATATATATATATTTGTGTGTGTGTGTGTGTGTGTGTGTGTATATATACATACGTGTGTGTGTTCAGTCTTTGCCTGTTGGTAAATATTGTATATCATATTCTGCAACATGTTTGGGTTTGTCAAAGAGCAGGGGGCTCATGATGGTCCTCCAGTTATGATGCTGCCACTCGGCCCTCAGATGCTGCAGATAAACTGCTGCATGTTGGGATCAGTAGGAAGACAGCAGCTGAAACAGGAGTACAGGAGACAAGTGAGTGGAGCAGAGGAATAAAGGCTGCTCTAAAACTAGTCCTGGAACACAGTGAGCTCCACAGATGGATGGATATGAGAGTATCTGAGAGTAGACTTTTTCCCTGTAAGTGCACAGTTATCACAGTCTGAAACCACAGAGGAAAACAGCCATAATAGCCCCATTCTTAACTTTATTTCATCGTAGCCTCTGTGCATGTACATTATTCTCTTCTGCCCCTGTCGCCCTCACACTCAACAACAGATAGAGATCTATAACTACAATTGCCAGTCTGGAGGGAACCGGGGGGGTAAAAGGGCTTTGTTAGGCTGCCGGTCCCCTCCTGCACTGCTGCGCTCCTGCATGGGTAAAGAAACAGCTTTACACACTGACCTCAGAGCTGTTGTTTAATCACCAGGGCATTTTAATGGCTTGTCAGAGTAATGAAATATGGTTGGAGGCTACCTGGTGCAAACATTACGATAAATCCCTCTCACACAAGCCTACGCAGGGCTTAATGGTTATAAATCATCACTTTGGGGAGAGAAAAATGACAGCTATTAAAATAATGAATGGGATGATTAATTTTTCACATTAAAGATTAAAAGCTATGAGAGGTATCATCAGATATTTGAGCTGCCGTAAACNGAGCTTATTTTCCGCACTTTATGACGCCCTCCGTTTCTTCACTGTCATCGAAGTTTCTCCCTCCCGCTCTCACTTCTTTTTCTTTTTTTAATTCATTTTTTTCCCTGCTTTTCTTCATGTGCCGGCTGGGTGCGCCCCCGACGCAGGCATTCCTCACACCTAATTTGTGCTCTTGTAAAAGTGCTCAGAGGAAAAGCCTTGAAGAACACTTATTGCTCGAGGCGGTACAGGACCCTCTCAGCCTCTCTGCAGGAGCTCCTCAAGGCTCTCACTGATATTATTTCATACTTCTAAAGCTGTTGTGCCTATAGCCTCTCACAAAATGGATGAGAAGAGCTGGCCAAAGGTAGTTTGCTCTGTCTTTTTTGGACATTTATATATATTTTGGCTATTCTTGCCCAGTTGTCGGAGCAGGATCTGTTTGGCCAACAAGCGAGAAGTTTCTGCTTCAAAATGCATGTCGAACAAAGACGGCAGATAATCACACATGCTCACTGAGCTGGCATAAATCCCTGTGTATAGACAAACTGTGACAAGCTTTTCCTCTCCATCAGATGGCTCCCAGGAGAAGGTGTGCTATTGCATTTTGTTTCTAGGAGAAGGGGGGGAGGGGGTGTTCGCTGTGTTGCTCAAACATACATCACCCAAATTGCAAAGCGAAAGATTGGAAGGGAAAATCATAATTAGAACATTAATAACCATACATGTTGGAGAGCATAAGTGAGTTTTTTAATGATAAATGGGAATGTAAACAAAAGGCAGGAGAATAAGAGGCTCAATTAGATATTCCAAGCTGTCTCAGCAGAGACGTGAGTGCAGGCGTCTTTCACTGTTGCCCAATTATTTCTGCATTCTCAGGCAATGATGGCACTGCTTGTCCATCTGCAGCCTTCAAAGAGGAATTCAAATCGTCTCACTGAAGCAGCGACTCCATTTGTTGGCACAGAATGGGATAAATATATATTTAGAGTTTTAGTTTTTTTTAGCGAAGCCAGGTATTTGTGCAGCTAAAGTTCAGAACAAAGTGGTGGGAAATGTAATCTATTTTCTTCTTTTTTTAAAAAAAATCTTTGATTTCTGCTTCCATGTTTGTGTGTGGGCTTTCTGTTTGTTTCACGTGTTGTCACCGGAGACACGTGGGACGGCCGCCCACGCCTCCTTCATGTTCCTCCAGTTCTCTGTTTGCCGTCTGCTAATGATCCAGGGACGCCAAATGAAGGGCCGCTGAAACAAAATGGCCACCTCAGCTGCCCACTTCTACCTCAACCCTCCCCTTTCGAATCAATTCTGACATTTCATTCTGCCCTTATAGAAGGTAATGGTGCATTCAGAGGTTGTTACCGATAATGTTGAAATGGTGTTGCTGAGTTTCATTGGACGTACTGTAACCTCCGCTGGAGGATGGAGGATGGCTCCGGCTCCTCTTCCTCGCTTGTATTCTTCCTCGCCGTTGTGTTTTCCTCTCAGACTGAGATGCTCAAATATCTCTTTTGGTTGGAGAGAGAAAACAGGTTTTTTTTATTTTTTTTTATTCTCTCCTAACAAGTAACCGACCAGTGTTTGTATTTTCCTCCCACTCCTGTGTTCACACATGTAGTGAAAACACCCTTTTAAGTCGGCTAGTCAATATGCTGTTTCTAATATATTATTTACTGCCTATGGGCTGTATATCAGAATGTGCTCAACAACTGTTTTGGTTTTGCAGTCATAATCATGTAGAGGAAAATCACAGAGCCAGATGTCTGGCCCTCGTTTTACAGCATTTATGTTTTCCTCTGAGTTTATGTAAAATTCATCCTTCCCTGTTTTATTTATTCCCCCGTTTTCACCGACTCAACAATTAGTCAATTCCCAATCAACAAGAGAAAAGAAATTGCTTTTAATTACTTTTGATAAATGACAAATTGTGTTGGCATGGCGCCCTGCAAATGCTTAATCAGGTGCTGGGCGGGGTAGGGAGGCGGGAACCAGGAGAAGGGATTTCTGCTGGGATGAAATCAATGCGCTCTCTCTGCGGTTCACCGGCTGGGCTTCTGGGCAACAGCCAACCTGAGGCCTGCGAAGATACACAAGTCAGCAGAAAAGCTCCTGCTTTATGGGAACAGTCACACACGGAGGCAAAAACATGCTCCAACACTCAGATATATGTGCTTTATATAAGGGCTGCCGTTCATGGGCTGTAATGTTTGCTCTCAAGTTAAAATACAAACGCAACAGAGCACATTCAGCTACTAATGAATCACTTCAATCGAACGACAGCCCTAACCCAGCTGTAAATATGGAAGAAATCCTCTAAAAGCTCTTTTAGATCTCTGAATCTTTTGTTAACAGCAGCGTCGACTTAAAGGAATTCCAACATATCTGCTGTGTTGGAGGAGCAGCTGCACAATGAGCTGTTTTACTGTTGCTGTGATAGTGTTTGAAGCTTCTGAACAAAATGTTTCAGTTCCTGCTTGATGATTCATCTGGAATCACAGCCTGTCTGTGTGTGAACAAACTTCACATACGATGCATCACATTGGTTGGCGACCTTAATTATTAGTAGGTCCATCTATATTAACCTATGATGAATCCAGTTTCCTTCTGTTTCCAGGCTTTACATAACAAGACTTTTTCTATCCAAAGTACCTAAACAATGTTTCAGAAAATCATTTTCTCCCCCCCAAAAACAGTTGTTCATGAGATAAAACTGAAAAATGAGCAATCTGTGGGCTTGCTGAGGTTAATGGAGACCGGATGCCAACCGCTAAAGGACAACATGGCTTTGGGGGCTTTTTCTCTGGTTTACATTGCAGATCACTAGCCAGGTTTCCATCCAAATGTTTAGAATTTTTTGAGCAAATTTAGTGAAAATGCGCAAAAAGAAAATGTAAATTTATGCCCGTTTCCATTTGTTATTTATTATTTTGGAATTAGTGGTGCAACAAATAAATAAACCCACGGTTCGGATTGGATCACAGGGTTTCAGTCACGGTTCGGATCAGCAAAAAAAAAGGACAAAACACCATTTAACTCATTTATTTATTCAAGGATTTTTGCCCATTAAAAACATCCAACTCAAGTATCAATTATATAAAAACAAACTAAGGTGCAATATAGGGGATAAAAACCACAAAATGTAATATAAGGTATCATCACTTCTTAATGTGAACATGGAGAGAGAAATAAAAACTAGCTTATGTATGTGTATGCTCACAAAGTAGACCTGAGCTTATGTTTTCATATCTATATTTTTCAGTTAGCAGTACAATTGTCCCGTGTAAAGAGAGCATTTCCTGTTCAGACTACTCTGAAATGATACAGATTTGTCTGATCCGTTTGACAGAAAACAAGCCCGTCAAAGTGAAGCTTTTATATTGAATCCAATCGTGTTACGCCAGTACCGTAATGTGTTGTACAGTATATACACGAAAAGCAAAACATCGTGTCGACTGGCTTCAGGATCCGTCACTTGACCGGAAACCGTGACGTCGCATCGAGGAAGTGAACCCTGAACTGCCCGGATAAACTGCCTTAACAACCATGGCAACGTAATGGACGCATGGAAGTATGAGGGCGCCGACTGATGTGAATGTTTGAAATAGATGTACACATTTACATACGTAAGGGAGCATCGCGCCTTTGTTTTTAAAAATCCACGTATCACGTGCATACCGAACCGTAGAGGGTGTTCCATACGGATCGCGATTGAACCGTGATCCGTATGGAACACCCACCACTATTTGGAATTATTGAGAGGAGAGTGCGCCCTGAGATGATGTCATCAGGGAGCGTCTCTCAAAAAACAAAACTACTAACACAACTGAAGCTGTAAACGGAAAAAAGTTTTGAAAGAAAAGATTCAGAAGAGTTGAGGAACATGAATCACATGCATTAAAGTCAGCTGTATGGAATCATTTTATAAGTATATGAAGAAAACAACTGTTGATTGAGATTTCTGAGTAACGAGGTGCTATATACGTGTGACGTAATATCCGTTCCAGCGTCCAGACGTGTGGCGTGGTATCCGATCCAGTCATCATTTATTTGCTAAACTTGTTTCCATAGCTGAAAGTCGAACTTTACTTTTATCGATATGCAGACAAATCCCCCCTCCAAGCGTAAAAACTTTTTTCGAATTTCTCGCATTTCCATAAATATGTGTTCCATTAATTTATGTTCGCTATTTGTGAAAAGTCAAATAAGAATAGGTGGATGGAAACCACTACTGACGTGACATGATGGCCGTCTCAACGACGAGTTGTTGAGTCTAAGGCTCAGTATACCTATATAAACCTGCAGTGTCTGATCAGACAAAAAACTTCACAGCAGAGTTATGATGGAGATGCTTAAAATTAGAGGGAGGGGCTGCAGGTCAGTGTCTGTCCACAGTGCAGAGTGGTGGAAATCACTGTTTACTTTACAACACATGGGAATGCGTTGATTATTAAAATAGCAGCAGTAATAGCTCATTTATGTCTGTTCTTGTCTTTATTAGTACCATATACTGCATTACACACTTGCCCCCCCAGAGAAGAAGTAAATATGCAGCATTGTTTATTTACATGCACACTCGGTCAGTGTGCAAACGCTCTGTAAAATGTTTTGTCCCTTTCACACATTGCCTCATCTGCTGGTGTTCTGAAGATTTTTTTATATATTTATATATAGATAGACTTTATTGCAGACTCATGGTCCATAATTCATAAAAACAGACAGCACAAAATTAAAAACAAAAACACATTAAATACATATTAAACAAATTAAAAAAAATTATTAATTTTAATGAATATTTTATTATATATTTTTATTATTATTTAGATTTTTTGAGGAGGAGAATCTGGGCAAGAAGTCCAGAGCCAGTTAACCATCTCACCTACAAGAGCTCCTGGACATTTCCAGAAGACTCGGATCATATGAATTCCTCTCAGTTGTGTCTCAATCCCAATTTTCCTAATTCTTCCCCTTGACTATGCTCCTCCGTTTTACAGGTTTAATGTCCAGGGATCATCAAACCTTCAACCGGAGCGTTGGGAGGACCGCTACTTGTTCATTTATCAAAATAAAAAAGAGGCAACTTGTTCCTGTAAAATGGAGGTGTAGGACCTAATTTGTCTCACTTTGCCGTGCAGGATTCTTCTAGGCTGCAACCTTTGGGAGTATGCAGACCGGCCAATGACAAGCCGACTGCATAACGACTAAATAAAAACATGCAGATTAAATTGCACTACACGCTCGCTCAGCAGAAAGGGGGGCATTTGCATAAAAATCCACTTTTTTCCTCTGATTTCACAGTCTGTCGTGTTTCCTTGTATCGCTCCGCTGTCATGTTGCATTCAGTTGCAACTTGGAGCTAGGATTTTTCAGTTTTCAACATAATCTGGGGGAAATTTTTTTTTTTTTTTTAAAACGCCACAAGAACTTGGATTTCCTGGTTGGTAATTCAGGATCAGTTTCCCCAGAAAAGCATCTTACATGGTATTTTTTTATCGCTTTAGGCTTAACTCCATGTCAAGGTAAATAACTAGAGTCCCAACATCCCTCCTCCCAGGGATTTTAGAAGCAGGACTGTTGAACAATGAAGCAGACAAAGGGGCAAGTTTGAAAAGTCTCATAAATACAGATGCTATGAAAGTACCTGCTCTTAGGAGCTTGAAGCCCCCCCACACAGTTCTACAAACTAGGAGTGTTTGTGTAATGCACACAAAAAAGGAGAAAAGAGTCATGAGCGTGTTCGTCGTGGTTTAAGCTAACCAGTTACTTCTATCGTAAAGGTTTCCATAACTGCCGTCTACAGGCCCACATAAATACATCCAAACACTTGTGTGGTCACACGGCTTTCCCATTTTTAAGTAACACAAAGCATCTGATCCCGAGGAATGAATAAGCAAATAACAAGGGTGTAACGATACGCTAAAATCGATTTCAGTTCAGTGTCTTGGAGGGCTCGGTTTGGTTAATTTTCGGTACAAAAATAAGAACTTACAAAATCTTTATTTTGAAAAGCTGCCAATACACAATAGAATTATTGTCCCGTTATGTATTTTAACACGCAAGTGGACCGAACCAAAACGGTTCAATACATCCCCGTGAACCGTTACACCCCTAGTAAGCATTTATAAATCAGTGTTGTTGCAGCTGCATCGCGCTCAGAAACCGTCCTGTTCGTCCTCTTTCTCCTGCCGTCCTAACCGGAGCTCTACTCTTCCTCTTCCTGCAGGGTTCTTCAGCACCTGTGGCGACAGCAGCGAGTCGAGTGACCCAGCTCCAGGCCGACCGGCTTCACCTGTACATGGAGACCCCCAGCTGGGCAGGTCAGGCTCAGAAAACCCCTTCATGTTGTTGTGTTCTGCATGATGCAACCGCTTTGTCTCACTAAAACAAATCCCACGTTTAACAGAAACATGATGGGGATGTGTTGTGGTCATGATAAGAAAAACTGTGACTGTTGTATATTCTGTCACTGAAATGTCCAGCTTGTCCTTGACCTCAGGGCTAAATGATCAAATACATCCACACGGCTATATCCTCTGTAGGATCTCTGCAACTATTCCATTATTTAAACAAACATTTAATTTTCAACCGCTCATGATTCAGTTTGCAAGCTATGTCCCTTGCAACACCTTTCCTGCTAAATAAGGGCCACTATGGCCCAATACACCTAAAAGAAAAGGTCTAAGAAAGTAATTATAAAAGCTGATGGATATAGACCAGTGTTAGCATGTAGCACTAAACAGGAAGTAAACAGATGCGATTCAAGACTCATCTGTTTAAAACTGCCTACACCTTATGATTTCTCTTTACTATTTGTGTTTAACCATGTTGTTCTTATTTATTTTATTGTGTTTTTACCCTGTAAAGTGACATTTGGTGCTTCTAAAGGTACTGTCAAATACAATGTATTATTATTATTATTAACGCGATAAAAGGGCACCTTTGCTCTTGCTGACCTCCAGAGGTTTAAATTTTCACACTGCTGCAGCTATGTAGAGATGCAACGTTGGGAAACACCCTGTAGACGGATCATAGGTGCGGTTTCACTCGTGTTGGCGTACTGGAGCACAGCAGGGCCGGTGAAGTAAACTCTGATCCAAGTATTTTTCTGAATTAAAACCAGCAGCATTTCTCCTCAAAGTGACTCCAGAGGTCATGCTAGCTTGGTACTCGCCACTTCAGCCTTAGAGATTTATCAAAACTCCAGGTAAACAAAAAAAAGCTATATCTGGAAAAGAAGCATGAGCTTCCAAAGACGCATGAATTTTACATGAATCACATTGTCTCTGAATTGGACCGAAAGTAAACAGAAAGAGCATAAACTGATGTTGTGTTTGGCTGCATTGGGACCTAAAATACATTTGCTGCACCAGAGCCTATCTTTATATACAAGGCAGTGCATAACTGTCCATTTATTCCATTTATAGAGGCTGAGAGTTTAAAGTTCTCGGGTTAAAATAAACCAGACTTCTCTTTCAAGCTTAATTCATATGTCTTTGTTAGCTACAAGTTGATTTTGGTTGTAAGAGCTGCTGTGGAGTCCCACCTCTCACCTGTTAGCGGCTGCCATAGACTCCGGCCCCCTTGTGTTCCTGAGTTTTATTAAACGGGTCTCGAAGATGGATGGTTGGACTGCTGCGGTTAGTTTTGTGATGTTTTTTAACACGTTTTTAGTGTTTCAGTGCTCCTTTTTCTCACCTCCTCTTCTCCAGAGTGAGTTAACAGCTTCACACCCTTTCAGTGTGGAAGCACTCTCGCTGTGATGAAGGTTGCATGTATGCACGTCTTACTCTCCCCCATCCGGCCATATTGTGCTAATGTGTGCTGGTTAAGTAGCTCAAGACCAGAAAAAGACTCTTATCCATATGCCTGAGGGCTGGGTGTTGGCGTGATCTCTCCCCAGATGAAGCCCTCTGCCTCCCCGCCCATCCTCTGTGGAGCCATATAGCAGGTGGCAGTGAGGATCAATGGGCCTCCGCCATCACCTCCTCTCCACTTCACATCTCCAGTCTCATCTCCGGGGGGGGGGCAGAGGCCCACAGGGCACACAGCATGTCTCACTACAGCACACCAGGAGAAATGGGGACGTTTTCCATTAGTCTAATTGCTCCGTTATAGTTCTATATTATTGCCGTGATCACCACTGTGGCTTGATAATGATGGACCTCCCGTGACCCCATGTAAAGCTGGTGGGTGTTATGTCTCCCCCGTCGCCGGCCAGTGAAACTATGGTGGGTGTAGGCGGAGAGATCGAAGTTAACACGCGGAGGAGAAAACAGGAGGATAAACAGCCAAAGGAAAAATACAGCGCTCCTTCAATCAAATAATCTTGGATATTTACATTCTCAACAGGTGCAGCATTATTTATGGAATAAACTCTGAGTTGCAGCTTGTTCATTTGCCTCAGCTACAGAAAAAAGGCAATATAGGGCTAATTTGCAATAATTTGATGCTGCTGTGGCCACTGGTTAAGAATGTTTATATAATCATGATGTAATAAGAAAAATTGGAAGTTTTCACGCCGTTCAGGCCTTGTCAAACACGGCTCACAGACTCACTAAACGATAATTACATTCCTCAAGCGCACTATTACATTTTACCCTCTTACATGGACTTTGTTCACAGTAAATGAGGGAGTATTATTTTCATTTTAAGATGATAGGACCCGGTATTATTCCCACATCTGAGCTCCGTCGGTACAGTAGAAGGCCCCCACCCATCAGCGATTACATGAGAAGTCCTCCATCAGCGAGCAGATGAGGGTGAGGATTATAATGAATTCATTTACCCTCAAAGACTCTGCCTTTCTTCTCTCTGTTTATAATGTCCGATTTGCATACCAGAGTCTCATATGATCAGGAAATGTGAAAAGCTTTGTGCTGGACTAATCGGCTCTGAATATTTCACAGCTGACCTGTAGCTCTCCCTACAGGTCAGCACATAAAAGCTGCTTCCTGTTTTGGATTTCCTCTCAAACACTGCAATTGTTACTGATTACCTCGCCTCTTATTCCGTAGAAGGAGAAAATCCTTGACCGTGATTTTTTTCTTATTTTTTTTTCCCTTTTTTACAGGTGTGGGTATTGATCTTTTGCCTTTGCTGCGGGGGAGTGTGTTCACTTAAAAGGCCCACTGATGTAGCAGAGCTTATTAAACAAATAGG
>JAPMNP010706878.1:0-11601 GCA_029874935.1 Atherina boyeri
AGGGTGAGATAGAAGGAAATGATGCAAAGAGCAAAACAAGGAGCTAGAAAGAAGATGAGTAGGAGAGATGCAAGAGAGGAATCTGAAGAATTCTTAAGAAAGCCGAACGACGTCTACCAGAGTCAGACGGGAACAAAGTCGGGGGAGAAAATGAGCTCAATTTAAAAAACGAGAGTGAAAATTTTCAGGAGACAAAGTGGAAGAGTGTCAAATGTGAGGAAAGGAAGAGATGAGGAAAGAGGAGGACTTTCTGTGAAGCCTATTACCTCGTAGCCCAGCCGCGCGGCTCTCTGCAGCAGGGTCTCCCCGGCATTCTTGTTCACGATCAGACGACGAGCCTCCGGTGGGATCGGGCGCACAGTGGTGGGCTCGGCAAGGGGGGTCCTGTGCAGCCCCGCCACCTCCGATGGAGCTCTGCCATTGGCCTGGGGCTGCAGGGCGGTCAGACAGAGCGCAACGGGGGAGCAAGGTTTGACTGGAGAGCAGGGATAATGATTAGGAGAGGCGGCTCTCTTCCTCGGAGCGCTGCGCTGCTCAGTCAGCTGAGGAGAGAGTGAGAGACGAGGAGAGGAGCGTAAGAGCCGCTGCCACATAGCAGACGGGACACACCAGCACTCAAGGGCACATGAATGAGGCAGATTTGGACACGCAGAGAGGCCCGCACACACAAAAAGAATCATATGAACCTGGTTTGAGTGTAACATTCAATTTAGCTGAGGAAAAAAGTCCCATGTTCTTTAATTTAATAAGTTTTGCCTAATTTTCTCTAATCAACTTTCATGACTTCTAAACTAGCTCTTTAGCATACTAAATATACATAGATGGATTTTTCTCTTCACAACACCTGATTCTGCTTGGAGGACACATTATAAATCAATGAGAAAAACTCAGCTTTCACACCCAGTGTTTACGCCCCAAACACTGCAGGCTGGCACATCACTTTTCTTTAACCGCTAAACCAACAGAGCCCTCAGAGCACAACACACCAAAGAGGGAGTTGCCTGTCTGTGTGCGAGTGTGTGTCTGTGTGTGAAGTGTGTGCCCTCTCAGTGGAATTCCATGTCGGAGCAGCTGTCAGGCTGAGGAGGAACATGGGAGGAGAGCAGCACAGGCGGAAAACGAATAGCTTTATTTTTTTTTTCCTCCCTCAATTTTTCCCCAGTGCTTTTTCTTTTCTTTTTTCCCCCTTTTCTTTCCCTTCTTTTGAACTTTGTGCGCTCTCCACCATGGCTGCCACATTCCTCACACTCACTCAGGACCGAGTGTGATGCATAATTGCTCCGGGGTTTTGTTGTTAGGAATGCCGGCCGACCCTTAGGACGCTCACTCGCACGCAAAATAGCACAGATGACACACGTTTGACAATTAAGGCTAGAGACAAACACATGCACACGCGGGCCCTCCGCAGGGAGTTGCTAAGGGCACAGGGAGGTCAAAGCTCCAGCAGCCCTCTAAACATTGTAAACATACTTCCTTCCTCTAGCCCTCCCTCTCTTTCCCAGCTGCATAATCAGAGGCGCCGACAGGCATACTGAAACAGACTCCGCTGCTGCTGCAAACATCCAGACGCCTGTATGGAGGCCAGACACCCTATCAGCACTCACCTTGTCATCCTCAGCTGCTCCCAGATCAGCCACAGAGCGCTGGCCCGGGCTATTAGGTGCGGCCTCTTTCCTCTTCTCTCGCTCTCGCTCCCTCTGGCTGGTGTGTTTGGTCTTGCACGGCCGTTTGCCCTTGGGTTTGTCCGTGTCGCCATGACGACGGGGCTTGAGGGGAGGGGTGCCACCCATGCACAGCTCTGGGGCCGGGGAAGGGGGGCCCCTTCTGGGCTCTTTGAGGCCACGGTCACCTGAGAAGGGGTTCGGCGGGTGTGCTCTGTCCTTCAGCTGGCTGGGGGGAAGGGCAGAGGCAGCCACTCCTGGAGTGGGAGGAGAGGAAAAGAGGGAGGAAGAGGATGAGAGCTCAGTGGAAGAGGAGGACAGGAAGGTATTGCAAGGCCATCTCTGGCCCTGTGTTGGTTTATTAATGAGCACACAGAGCTGTCTGGGAGCATAGCATGCCTGCTCGCCCAGGAAAAAAAAAGCAGTCAAATCAAAAACACCTTAGCACGCACAACAGGCTCACATAAACACCCCTATAGTGTGTTTTGTGCTTTTATTCACTGCTGCAAGGACACTTCCAGGCATCATCTCTTTAAACAAATGTGGCAATGTTTGGTTTCATCCTTTTAGAATGCATATTTACACAAATAATAAAAAAATATATACCCTTGAAACCACAACATAAAGATGTGGTTTTATAGCTTATTAGAAAGATATTTACACTGAATGATTGTTGCAAACCTTTCTGTATCTACTCCGAAATGTGGTCTAGGTCTTAAATTGAGCAGCAGACCAACTTTTACAATGAGTTTAAATATTCATTAGACCATTCTTGGACTGAATGCGAGAAGCGATGTGAAATTATGCATCTCGCTAATACTTAAATGGAGAAATACTTTCTACACAATTCCTGCCGAAGGAACACAAACAGACCACTAGAACCTGATTTTTTTTTTTACTGTTTCTTGCCATATTCTGGGAAAATAAAATTAAAAAAGACCACAACGCTGACAAAAACAGCAGAATAACCATGGGGGGGGATTCAGTGTCTAATGAAGGCCTGTAGCGTCTATATTGAACATAAACCCAAAACGTTGTCTTCTCTGTTCATTTCCTTTAATCTCTCTCCTCCTGCTTTATTGTCTGGGCCACCCTCAGTTGTAAAGTAAAGTTCTACTTTTAATAGGGCATCCTTTTCCTCAACCAAATCTCCCATCCACTCTTATCTGTGACTTGTCATGAAAAGGGTAAAAAGAAAAAGGAGAGAAAAATTATTGATCGCACATTAGTTACACCACACCTGCCCAAGTGTATCTCCACCGGCCACTTTCCTCATTTGCTCTTTCCCGGAGCATGCCGCAAAGCACTTTAACAAAAAAAAAGAAAGAAAGAAAGAAAAAAAGAAGAAGCTTGTGTCCCCCGTGTCCTTTTCTGACTCTCCATCTTTTTGTTTGGCAGGAGGAAGAGCCCCCTAGCCTGCTTCCACTGCCCCCTCCATCTCTCACTGCTCTCGGGAAATCCCCTTAAGACAGTCTGCTCAACAAGAAAGTGAAACGTGAGCCAAAGATAGATTTCCGTTACCCTAGCTGAACTCTGAGCAGAAACAGTGGTTTGTATGACTGGCGGTTCATTCTTACCATTAAGTAGCTTCTCGCAGCCCCATTTCCTGTTGATGTCGTTTTTCTGCGCTGCGGCTCTGTCCTCGGGCTCACCTGCCCTGATCTTGCGCTCCCGTTGGCTCTGGACCGGGTTTACCAGTCGGGGCTGGGTCCATGGCCTTTCCTGCTTTATCTGGGACCCGTCGGGTGAAGGAGTGCCTGCAGCAGGCTTGCTAAGTCGCAGTCCCTTCAGCTCAATACATACTTTGAGCTTCCGCACATCTTCGTCATCATCTTCATCAGGACTCACCAGTGCACGTTCATCTGCATACAAAAACAAAAAAACTTACATTATTCATCTTACATTATCTGTACTTACACTTTTGCAACAAAACTGTTTCCCCACAGAGGAACTAATAAAGGTTGTTCTTATTTGTTCTCATACTCAGATATATTGCTGTGCTTAGATGTTTTTCTTTGTTTTTGTTATTTTTAATGGAGACAAGATTTCTCACTCCTCATTTACAAGACGTAATTAATTATGCCTTAAATATCTAATATAACCTCTTTTAGCCATTAATCATTCCCAACATAAAAATCAACTATACCCATAGGCATGAAAGCCACAGACCTCCAAGAACAAAATGCATGACTGCCTTCTTACGGCTATTAAGACCCAATCTAAGCCTTACATTTAACATACACCAAGGCAAGAGAGGCGGGGAAGTAAAGCAGTAAAAGGGGACAGAAGTTAAGAATTGGGTAGAGAAACACAGCAATACAAACTAGAGAAGCAAAGGGAGGATTCTCCCCTCAGAAATTCACAGGGGACAAGTATTTGACTTGTCTGCCAGTGCCAAGGAGAGCAAGCAGGATACCGCATGCCAAAAAAAAGAAAAAAGAGAAAAAAAGAGATGAAAGGAGGGAGAGAAAAAAAAGAGCAGCTTTGAAGAGGGTGGGTAAGCACAGCGGAGGAACGGCAGAGCTGAAAGAAGAGAGAAAAAGAATGGCTGTCCCTCTTCCTTGCTTCTCTCTCTCGCACACCGCTCAAAGGCAGGATTAAACACTCCTCAGAGCTGGCTGCCACACAGAGCAGAGCGCGGGATGGAGAGCGGGAAGAGGGAGGAAGCGTCAGGGTTGTGATGGAGCAGGTTTAAAGGTGGGATTGATTAGGAACGAGGGAACCACAAAAGGAATAGGAAGATTTTTTTTTTTTTTTTTTTAAAAAAAGGAACATGGGATGAGGCAGGGCTCAGCATCACAGCCTTAAATGGAGTGAATGAGAGTTGCACGGAAAGCAGATTATTTAAAATGTGGGCGACAAGGCACGCTCATGAAATTCTCACCCGTGGAAAGCTTTGCTCTTTTCTCTGGGTGGGACACCCTCTCTCCTTCCTGTGTCTCTTCCTCTGCCTTGAGGACGACTGGGCGTTTCCTGGCGGGTCCAAAGCTGGGGCTGGGCTTCTCCCTGAAGAACCCTTTTGATGGTGTCAGAGTGGGTGGCATACAAAGACCTTCCTCAGAGTCTCTCTTCTTGGCTTCTTCCTTCAGCCCTCCTTGGCAGGCACCATCCTGGGTCCCATGACCTGGAGACAAAGGCTCCCTCGGGCCCCCACACCTCTGGAGGACTGGAACTCTGTTATTTGCGTACGCTGGTCGGATACCTGAGTAAAGCAGAAAAGCATTGGGAGAGCAGGAAGGGAGTGAGCAAAGGGAGATAAAAGGGAGACAGACACAAGCAGAGAATGCAAACAGACCACAAGCCAGACAGACGAGCGAGAAGAGGTGGAGAACTGACAGAGGGAGAATGCCAGTTAAACACCAGCCAGCTTTTATTCTGCTTTAAAGACAGGCAGTAAAACTTTGATGGGGTAAAGACTTTTTAATCTGATGTGAGCTGAGCCAGCGACCTGATGGTTCACTGCAGCCGCCTGCACTTCCAGCGAAGACGGGCAAGAAAACATCCTGTGCACACGTTGCGCACCGCGGCTCCCATCCCTCCTCTTCCTTCTTTCTCTGTCCTCCCCCACGGCATGACCGCACCACGCCCTTCTCACACAGAGCGTGACTCTAACCCCCCAACCGCTCCTTTCTCCTCGACTCCCTCTCTCTGTCTCTCTCCATGCCATAATTAGGCTCACACGTCAGTCGCGGCCTCGCTCCAACACACAGCTGGGCTCCCAGCCAATGTAACTACCCCCCCCCCCTCTTTCCGTTGCGCTCTCCCATCCGCTTTCACCCACTAACTCTCCCCCTGCTTTCACTCACGCAATCTCTGCTCCTCCTTCTCTTTTTGCCCTCCCTCTCTTTCGTCTCTCTGCACAGATAAGCACAAAAGGCTTCTTGAAAATAAAACTCCCCCTCGCCGTCTCCCTCGTGCGCTCATTGGCTTGCTTGGCTTGTGTAAGAGTGTGTGTGCAAAATGTGTGTTTTTGTGCAGAAGAGCGTCTTTTTTTAGAGTGACCCCGGTCTTGCCTCAGCATTTGCTGCAAGTGCACGTGAGCGAGTGTGCACGCACACCTATTGTTTGTGTGTCCCTTCTAGAGAAGAGTGTGTGCGTTTGGTGCCGTTACTCACCCTCCCTCTCTGCCTGCCTGGTGGTGTGTTGGCAGTGCTCCAGCATTCGCTCTCTGCGCTGGCCGTCTGCCAGCTCCCGTCCTGCTGCCGCTGCCGAGGCAGACACACACACACCACCGCCGCCGCCACCCTCCTTCTCCTTCAGCTCCAGCTCCGAGAACCGCATCATTGCCCGCTGCGCGTACACACACACACACAAAAATGCAGAGAGGACCCCATGAAAACCACTCATCATCTGCCCACGCCGTGCAAACACACACACACCTCTCTAAGCCTCAATCTGGCCTCAACAGCTACAGAAGCAAAAAACTGCATCAGAAATCACATTGTCATAAAATTAAATAAAATAAAATGCCAAAGAAATTCAACACACACTCACACACACATACACACACAAGACAAAAAGGTAGACAGATAAATCACAAGCTTGGCATCAAGACACAGGTTAGACTACTGCAGCCACTGTGAGTCCATGCGCTCTGGGGCTTAATTCCTGGCATCTCCCTTCCTGAAACATAAACATGGCTAGGAAACATATACATCTAAGCCCTGAGGCAGAGAGAGGAGAGAAAAGAGAGGAAAGAAGGGAGCAGGGAAAGGAGAAGTGTGTAGCGATAAAGAGTACAAAAGTAGACAGAGCCTGTCAGAGGCAGATGTGATAAGAAATGTAAAGAACTGACCTCCCAGTTAGCTGCAGGTTGGCTTATATTACTCCCCTCTCGTGAAATGACTTCCATCTAAGCAATTAGAATGGGGGGCTCAATATATCTGTCCAGCATTTCATTTTCTTTTTTTTTTTAAATGAATGAATTTTTCTCCATGTTTCTTTACACACAATAGGCAGCCACAATCCCACAAAATGACACAATCAAAGTGACTCAACAGGTCAATTAACACCACATCAAAGCTATCAAGTCAATTCCGAACAGTATGGGTGCTCAATTTGAAAAAGTCCTTAATACTAATATAAATCATTGTCGTTTTAATCATCCAAACAGAGTGTATCTCAGTTTTTACATGTCCAGAATCACTGTTTGATAGCTTTGTTGCAGCTGTACATTGACGAGCATGACACAGACAAATCCACATTTTCTAGAGTGCATTCACAACATAGACAGACATGTGCAACCTATTAAGATATCTGCCTCAGAGCCAGTAGTTTATATGTCAGAGTTTCTTTATATTCTTGAGCACTGGAAGTAAAGAGCTTCAGAAATAACGGTTCAAAATTAGTAATTCAATTTGTGTGCATGAATGACACTGGATGAGAGCCGAGTGCATGGGGGATATTGCTGTAATTTTGTGTTTGTAGAGGTCATGTGATGCATGTTAGGAGATAGGGTCTTTTAGCCAATGGGATGGGGAGAATTATGACCTTGTACGGCAACCAAGCAGGGCAGCCCAGGCCGTCAATGGGAGGTGGGTTTGGGGCATGCAGAAAGCCTATAGAGGAACCCTAAAAAGGGCAGCTGTCGATCGTTAAGCGCAGTACAAGCCCTCCACTGCCCCTAACCTTGGGGTTAAGCATAGCCAAAGGCAGCGTGAACTGTGAGGGTGCCACAGTCAAGCTCTGGAGCCACTGTATGTGTCTGTATAGCATAGTCAGCGCTAACACATGCTTTAGCCCCAAGGCAGTCACACAAGGACAAGCACGTACGGACACACAAACACGCACGCACAGAAATAACCTTTTCAATGGCTGCTTGCTAATCAACACAGAGATGGCAGTCATGTTTAACTTTTGAACCGCCCACACCTGAAAGAGGGCCGGAACTCAAGGCATTGTTAAACTTGGGTGAGATCAAACCTATGGCCAGCACGGTAGCATGACGGCACTTTATTATTCTCTATTGTGCTGTAAATGCTGAGTATGCCCATTTCATGCAGATTGTTCCACAGGCAGTTTTGAATATTTGCAGCAAGCAATAAAAACTTTGGCCCTTGGGGGGAGGGGGGGGGGTATTCCTGTGAGGCTCTAGATGTTATCATCAGTCTGAAATGTCTGCACATGAAAAACTTTGTTCATAATGACCTCTCTAGAGCCCTCCATCACAGTGATTTACTGTATAAATGTTGCTGGACTTACCTGCAGCGCTCTCTGTTCACGGCTCAGTTTGCTGGAGTCGGCGTACAGCTCTGTGGTGACACATTTAAAACGGTCGCCAACATAGCCTGAGGAGTTCGCAATCCTTTTGGCCAGGCTGGATCTACGAGAGTTTTTAGACGAAGTATGACTACCCTCTTCTTCTTCCTCATCCCCTTCTTCTTGGGACTCCCCAAGATCAACAAGACTGTCCTCCTTTTCTGCCTCCCTCTTGCATACTTCTTCCTGATCCAACTCCTTCGCCAACTCTGTGCAGTTCTGGATAAGATAAGGAGCCGGGACGTCTTTGTCTCTTTTGTCTTTACCAGAGCTGCGCTCCCCTGAGGTACGAGCACAGCGCAAGGTACTTTGGTCTTGGTCTCCAGGGTTCGGGCTCAGGCTTTGTTCCTCCGAGCTCTCCTCTTCTTCAGACATCTGCCCTGGAGAAGTTGGGGATGTATTAGATATGACTCCAAGACAGGCTGCATCCTGGAAAACCTTTGTTTTCCCAAAGGGAGCTTCTGGCTGTCCATCAATGTGGTTGGGCTTTAGGTTGGGGATCTCTCCAGAGTAGGTTGGATAAGGATGGTGTTGGTGTTTTGGCTCATAGTCAGTCTTTGTCAAATTTTGGCTACTATGACATTCATTTTGGTTAACCTTGGTACCAGCCTCGGTAGAAGAGTGTTTATGGGTTGTTGGAGTAGACTCCATATCTGTGTCTGAGTTTACAAGGTCAATGCAGACAATCTTTTCTCTGGACGCTGCAGATGAACAAGGGTTTTTGCTTTGACTGCCACTCTGCCCTTGGACCCCTGTTTCCCTATCAGGCCTTGTTTGGTTGCCTTCGCTAGTCTCTTTCCCAGTGTTGTGATCTCTGTGGCTCCCACATTCTTCCACAGCTCCCCGAGGTTTCTCTTGTCCCCGGGGCTTCGATGTTGCGTCAGTCCTCTCTGGCAGCTTGTTGTCGGAGTGCGTCTGCATCAAGGGATGGGCCATCTCCTGCGAGTTATAACTGAGGTATTCCCCTGCTGGACCAGCTGGGAGGTTGTGATAGGTTAAAGGGTGTTTTGCTGCCAAGTGGGTTGGGTAAAGGCCATTGTTGCCCAACAGTACTGGGTGAGGGTAGACTGGGCCTTTCCCTGAAATTGGCACCGAGTGCAGCGCCATGCCATCGGGGATGGGGTAGTGCAGATACCTGTTGGCATAAGCCAAGCTGTGGTTCAGATAAGCTTCACTTTGAGGGAGGTAAAGGTGGCCAGAGGGGGGGCCGTTCTCTAAACATGGCCTCTTGTATGATGGAACATCTGAAGTAGTTTCACTTCTCTTCATAATCTGGGAGGACTTATCTGTTACCTCTCTATGATGCTCTGACTGACTGGGGCTATGTTTGACCCACTCACCATTAGGTTTGGGAGAAATGGCTCTAGAGTTGGCCAGAGAGGAGCCAGAGTGTTGAGTGGAGGGTACATTCAGATTAGGCTCTCCAATCCTTGGACAAGATGAGCTCCGTTGCTGAGGGTGAACTCTTTCTAGACCCTTGTTTTTAATCACGGACGGTGAGGAGACTTTGGATTGTGAAAGGCCAAGTTCTGCATTCGGCCTTGGAGAGGGTGGCAAGCCTGATGTGTGCTGCGTGAGGGAGGGAGATGGGCTTGGTACCACCCAGGAGGAGTGTAAAGTGCTGATAATCTCCGGCCTCTCTGAGACCTTTGAAGAAGTGCTGCTGACCACAGAATGAGGATGGGAAGAAGGAGAGAGGGACAGATTTTCCTTTAGTAGCTCCCGGCTAGGTGGAAGTCCATAACGTCCACCTGCTGCTATAGTGTCCATTTTAACTGGGAATCCATTGGCAGGCAGCCCAAATTCCAATATTCGTCCAGACAAGTCCAGGGGCTTTTCTGCTGAGTCTTTGGTAGCTTGGGGTTGATGAGCAGGCCTCTCAAAATTGACTTTGGAAGGAGACCTGCTGCATCCTTTCTCAACCCCTACACTTCTGTGCTCAGGGGCCCCATCCCTCGGCCTGGGTTTGTGGGGGCTGGGTCGGGCAGGAGAGGACTGCTCCGCTGCCATGCTGCTAACAGAGAAAGGATGAGGAATGGACTGCGTAGAGGAGGATGACACAGATACTGAAGATGAAGAGGAAGTGGAGGGTTGTCCTATCCTGACAACTGGCCTTTGCAAATCCAGCGCTTTGTCAAGGAGAGTAGGTGGAGGGGGAGGTTGGGGGAGGCGAGAAGACATATGAGAGGAATCAGCAGCCAGACTGTTATTATTCCCAATACTGGTGCCACTAGTGCTGGTAGTATTGGCATTATTGTTGTTGCTGGAGCCCTTCCTGGAAGGAGGTCTGCTTGGTCTGCTGCTCCGGTTCGGGGACCGGTCTCTGTCTATGGCAGCCTGATGGTGCTGATGATGAGGAGAAGGTTGGTGAAGCTGCTGTGTAAACGGAGATGCAACACTAAGGCCTTTGTCTTGGCAGTGCACCATTGAGGGGGCCACTGTGACTGTAGGAATCCTCATAGGAGGTGCCACCAGGGGAGAAGAGATGGGAGAGGGAGGATAGGGGGGCATATAATAGAGCCTCTCGGCAGCAGTGGCAGCTGCAGCTGAGGTAACATTGGCCCCCTGGGTTGCACACAGAGGTGGATAAGGCAGGTGTTGGGGAAGATATGGGTTTGGCTGGCTGAGCAAGGATGCCTTGTACATGTTCAGAGCTGCGTACTTGGACGTGTCCATGAAAGGATACATGCTCGCTTCGGGGTAAGGGCTGAGCCACGGCATGCGGAGGTAGCTGCCGCCAGCACCTGGTAAGCCAAGTTCTGAGACTTTTTCTCCAGGCCCCACTCTGCGCTCCAAGCTCAGACCTTCAGCTCCAGCTCCGGGAACCAGCACATGCTTGTGAAGACTTGGATGGGTCCCTTTGTAGAGGCCCAAGTATCCATTTGCAGGTTTACGGCTGTCCAAAGGGCCATCAGGCTTATAAATTAGTTCTGGGAGTCCATCCCTGTTATAAGTCAGTGGGAGGGCGGGTGTCTCTCGGCCCTTCTCCACTGACAGTGCTCTGATGCCTGGGTACATGACTCCACTGTGCAGACGTAGACCGTCATGTATCAGAGTGCTTCGGTCTAGCCCCATTGCTGCAAGGGGCGTCAACCTTGCATCCACCTGCAACAAAAAAAGGAAAAAGAATGTGTTTATTAGAACTGGGGTGGGGGTGAAATGACATAAGCTATTTGAAATTGCATGCAACAACTCTGTTTTATTTTTTTCCCCACATGACACTGACTTCTGACAAATGAGTATAATCAGTACTTAAAATGAACACCGGGACTTGCCATGTTCTGTGTGATGTGGTTTCCTTGTCTCAGTTCCAGGTTGGTTTGTGCCTCAGCATCGACATCACGAACAGATGTTGCCCTGTGGAGATGAGCAAACAGTTAGCAGTCAGTGTTTTGGCTCTGTCAAAGACACCACAGCTATGTTACCATGCCACAAAAATTTGACAGGACAAAAACAGTTAATTTGAAGAATCTCAAAAAGAAACAACAAATAACAATTTAGGGCCATGTATATCTGAATAATCATTTTATAAGTCATCACTATTGAGAATTTCAGTTGGTGCAGATATGTGCAAGTAATATAAGACAGTAGGGTGAAAATACAAAGAAAAGAAGCACAATGGCATTATCCGCTGGAGCACTGTGTGGGCTCCCCTCTCATCCATCAACACCCCCTCATCCTC
>JAPMNP010706881.1:0-10699 GCA_029874935.1 Atherina boyeri
GTATAAAGGGGTCTTTAAGAAAAATAGGTTGGAAACTACTGATCTAATACAGTGCTCTTTCAGTGATTTCACATGATCTCACTGATTATGTCTTACCACCGTTTGTGAAACAGCTACATAAAATCCTATTATTCCCATTCAAAGACAGCTTAATAACAGGTGAAAATAGTTCACAATCATAAATTTAGTTATAAAGCACATTTCTTTACTTCCCCTGCAGTAAAGGGAAGATGAACAATGAAAAGAATTGGTATTAGGTATTTGCAATTTGACAAAATATTATCTATATCACTGGTATAGGTCCAGAAAAATTGATAATAGCTTATTTATCTACAGTTTTGACCTTTAAACTCCCCAGTTTGAATGCAAAACCCAACAATACATGTGCCATTATTTCTGAAGGATACACTGCGTTTGAAATTCCACCATTCATCTCTTAGCTTTGATGCTGACTGTAGTGTCTTTGCCATGGCAACTAGGGTTATTGTGAAAAGGGTACATTTTGTCGTATTATTCAATAAAAGAAAAAGTAGGGAAATAGGGAAGGATAAGTGATGATTAAATACACATAAACACCAAAAGGAAAAAAAAACTGAAATTAAAAATAATCCTTTCTTAAAGGGTGGCATACAACCTCCTGACATGTGACAACAGAGGTAAATAATCCAGCTTTTTGCAGACCTACCTGGTGATACTCAGAGAGGAAGTTGTGCATTTCCTCCACCTCCTCACTGGAAATTTCTTTTACCACTAAAGTGCGGTCGTACGACGTCAGCAGCAGTCCCACACAATTCCCATCCTCGTCTTTGATTGGAGAACTGCGGGCCAGAGAAACCTGCGAGGGCGACAAGGAAAGCATCATAAGCAGCTCCTGCCCCCTAAAATACCTTTTACATTTGAACACTTTTCTAATCAAACATTCAATAAAATCTAGCATACAAATTAAATTATTTTTTTTTCAAAAACCATGTGCAGGAGAGATATTTGGAGCAACATTCTGCTGTAGCACATTGGGATATAAAGACTAATGCACAATTTGTTTTCTGTTTTTTCAAAACAACTATTGTTTTTTTTAAGGTCTTCAGTAAGGTGACTTTTATCGGCATACGCCTTAAAATGCTCGCATCCAAAACAGTCTTCCCATAATTGTGCCCTAAGCAAATGTGTGCTGTGTGGACTGGTGAAAGGCTCTGTGCACCACCTGGCCCATGCAAATTTGAAACAAAGACATGCAAATGTGGAAGGGAGAGCAGATCAATAAAAAGTGTCAAAAAGGAAACACCAAAAGAGTGAGAATTGGAGAGAATGAGTTTTTTTACTCTCATTATATCCGTCTTAAAGTTGTTGTTTTTTTGTCCACTTGTTCATTTCTGCCCAATCATAAGCTGATCTGGGGTGAGTTCATACCTGGTAATCTTGATCATCGATGCCAAAGCGCTCTCGCAGGTTTCTGAATACCTGTGGACAGTAGTCTTTGAATTTAAACTGTCCAGGAAGATTCTCTCTGAGGAAGAAAGTAGTCTGTCAATAGCATGGTAATAACGGAGCACTAAAGTACTCTGTTGCATTCCTCAGTGTATTTGTGATGTTTACTGAAAATCCTTTGGCTGAGATGTTTTCAGGATACATGCTGTTTAATCATGTTCACAACAAATAACATTAAAGAGCAACCGAAGTCACTGCATTAAAATCTAACCAAAGCAACAGCCTTTCTGCTTGAGAAAACATATTTATTGTTCTTCCCACCTCTCTAAATGAAGTCTTTGCACAACCTGGATTCCTGAATGGATTAAAGGATTATTGAAAGCCACTCAGTTTTACTCAATCTGTACAGAAACTGAATCTCATGACAGACACAGTCTTTCACATCTTTCACGAATAATATATTTCCCATCCACGATAAAACTGTCATGTTTTCAGACATGTTCAGTTCATCTTTACCTCTTTTTGTCTAAGTTTTCATTTTAAATGTGCCGGTGTTAGGCAGTCGCTAACATATCTCACCGGGATGAAATGATGCTGCACATCTACCTTTAGTGTACCGCCGTAAACACAAAATATTAGACACTGTGGTAAACAGTGATATGTTGGTGATAGTTTTAGAGATTAAAGGTGCCGCTGTGTGAAATTTGTCTGCTATTTTTGATAAGCAAAGGCAAATAAGTTTGAGATCCACACAAATCTGTGCATTTCAGAGGAAGCAGGAAGAAGGTTCCCTCAAAGAAGCAGACAGCAGAACACAGTACTTGTTGAAGAGGTGGTTGATGACTTTGATCTTGGTGCTGGCTTTGAAGTCATCTGGGAGCAGCATGACAGGTACAGGCACCTGGCCCAGGTCATTAATCTGCGCATGATCCAGAGATAAATAGTTAATGTACTTTTTTTTTACACTCAGACCCAAGTAAACACAAATTTAAAAACACTGCAACACATATAACACATTCATACCGAATGATTGACTCCCCACATCAGCACGCTTAGCACGGGGTCACTGGCTCGGAAAACCTCCACTTTCTGTTGCACGAAGTGTTTCTTCTTGGTTTTCCTTTTGGTCTTCAGACTGGCCAGAGGGCTAGAGGTGGCACCCGGGGAGGACATCTGTACTTTCTCAGGTGTCCGTGTGCCAGTCAGTGAACAAGCTTGTTGCTGTCTCTGGCGTCCTGTGTATGTAAAGTAGGCTGAAGTCCGCCTTGTTGAGTTTCTGCACGCGCTGCTCCGGCGACTTTTGGCCGTTGTGTGTCCAACGACAGCGAATGAAACGGTGCAGAGCCCCCACAGCACCGGCAACACTTAGTATTACAGACAGTCTGATCAGAAAGGAACAAGAATCGTCCTCATTTTTCTAATCATGAATATGTGGCGTAGTTTTAATGTGATATGAAATCAATGTGTCTGTGACTTGACAGGATAACTCATCGAAATAATTGATATAGCCTATCTATTTATTTATTTTTAACGTAGGCTATTTTTCAAAATTATTATTATTAGGATTATTAATAATCCTAATAATAATAACAAAAATGATTATTACAGTAGTAGTAATAATGATAATAATATTCTTATTATTATTATTAATTTATATTGTTATTGTTTTTGTTGTTGATATTGTTGTTGTTTTTATTGTTATGTCCGAGGCTTTTTTAAATGGAACAATTGTTATTAGTGAAAGTAGCCTACTCCAGTTTTTTAAAAAAATCTATAAAATACCATTTCTTAAAATTAGGCAAACAAAACCGTAGATTAACAGGACATGTCATAGTCATGTCAAACATGTTGCCTTCAGGTGCTGTATGGAAAATGTTGTATTGGAATCAACAAATCAAAATGCTAAAGGTCAGCCAGGAGCTGCAAATCAAATCACTTACTTAATTAATCAATCATCAACACACATGAGCTCCTTATAAAATCTGATGTTTTGGTAGTTTACTGTCTTGAGCAGTTCCTGTTCAAGGAGGAAAGATATCAGAGCCATCAGCGTCACTGCCAATCAGTCTGGGAAGGCTATTTCTAAACTATTTTGAGTCCGTCATTAAATGGAGAGACGGATTATGCACAAGTGGAAAACATCCAAGACAGTTGTCAATCGTCAAAGGAGCGGCTGTATTGACCACAAACCTCAATGACTTAAACCAGTATTGTTAAGAAGAGCGTGCCAGAATGTCAGCACAATTATGTGACAGACTGATAATATAATTCAGAAAACAATTACTTCTAGTTACTGATGCCAAAGGTAGTTTCGAAAATACACTGAATCACTTGGCTGGAATTTTTCAGTCACTGTTTGAGCATTATTACTCAATCTAGTCTATTAGACAAAGACACAGTCATGCTGTTGCTCAACTGGGGCTGTATTTATCTCATTTTAATTCTAGCTAACAAGATGTTCTCTTATGTAAAACCTTAGAGTTGAACGAGGGGTTAACTTTCACATGATGGTGATTCATAAACTGTCAAACTAATTTTATTGAGAGTTTGCAAATAGGTGAAATACAGGATGTGCACTTTTTCTTGGCATGTATTTATTCTCTGTCCAACAAAAGCTCATTTTCAAAACAACGCTTTCCCTCCTGAACCCTTTATCTCAGAAACCCGATATCCAATAAGTGAAAGGAAACGATTGAATGGGAATATATTAAACAATTGTATTTTAAAGATTTGAGTTTTTATTTCGAAAGTTCGTAGAATAGTAAAAAATGATGTTTTTTCAATAATACTGTCCATCAATGCAAGTATTGTTAAATAATAATGTTTTAACTTTTAGGTCTTAAAGATTTCTAAACAGATCTCTGGTGTCATCTGCTGCTATAGGTGATCACCAACAATACAAACAATATAAACATAAATAGACATAAAAAAACAACATAAATAAAATTACATGTGAGTCTTATGCAGCAGTTACAGTAACAAAGTTACAGTAGTGTCAAAGTGAAAAAAGAGAATACTGATAATGAATAAATAGAGCATTTTTCCATTTTTTTTCCAAATTCCACTTTTCATGAAACACATTTCATGATTTGAGACCTTTATGGATTTAGAATAACTTAAATATTTGCAAGTTGATATACATGTGATGTGACATTTATTCATAAATCCCTATTAGTTGCTACGAGGATAGTCTTCCTGGCATTCACACAATACACATATATGACGTATATGACTGTAAATTTGATACAAGCAGATGTGAAATGATGAAATCAACACAGTTTGAATATGTTCAGCAGAGGGCGCAAGGAGACAGTTTTCTGTGATGGAGAACAACTCATGAGACGTTGTCCCCACTTCGTTTTGTCTCTGTTTGATGTTCCTTCATCTCTGTCCCAAGTTGGTATTGAAACTTCAGTTTTCTCTTTGCATATCAACAACTCAGGCCGCCCCTCTGTTTAGTGTTTGGAGACACAGGCATCCCTTTCTCATCCACACACCAACACTTCCCACGCTGCTTACCTCGAGATGACCAACACTACAAACAGAACAAACAGATGAGCAGGCCTTGAATCTGAGCTGCAACTACATCTTTATCAGATGGTCACCGTATCGGTGATTAATCGTTTCTTTATTTATTTGCAAACTCACCTGCTTCTTTCTGAAAAAACCACGCTTGTCACAATTGGGCATGTAGATGTCATTATGGGACTTAAATAAATGGGCATCAAGACCTTTAATAAGCGTAGTTAGAAGTTTCCGACATGGAGCCTATGAGAGGAGAGATACGGAGTGTCAGCATGAATAAAGTCCATGTTGTACATTGTCATTGAAGTACTTATAGAGGACTTTTACCTCATCTGGATGTTCAGTTGAAGCTGGGTCTGTGATCACAAAAAGACAAACATTATACAAATATTAGCAACAATCCCATCCCAAAACAACTATTTGTCTGTCTCACTTAAGTTTTCATTTATAAAACGGCAAAAATCATCATCAAATCAGGAGGAGAGATGATGATAGGGACAAACAAGGTTACAGCTCTGTCAAAAGAAAAAAGCCAAATTAAATATTACCCCCCCTAATCCAAAAAAAAAGAAAGAAAGGAAAACAAATCCACAATAATTACTTGTCACATGCAACATTTTACATCCATTCACACTACCTTCTTGGCAAAAAAACTTTTGTGTAATTCTTACCGACAACTTGGACCACTTCAGTCGGGATAACACTGCTGGCATTATTGCAGACTCCTCTGCCCTCCAGCAGGGCACGGAGGGGCCTCGGTTCATCCTTCAGAGGTTCACAACGCAGACCTTGAGAGCAGCTCAGAGTGTAGACACCACAAGGCTCTCCAAGAGCCAGAGTGGTGGCATTTAAATCTCCAGATGGCTGACGCTGGGAGTGTGTTCCCTTACTGGTGGGATATCCTCTCAGTGGTGTGGTCAGTGGACTTGACAAGGTTCCCTCCCAGAGGAGCAGTACCAAGATGTTTAAATACAAGAACATTTTACACTGAGAATTTTTTGTTGACAAATGAATCAAGTCTTAGCACAGACTTCTTAAGTATTTGCTACAAATGTTCTCTTCCCCCTCTTTTTTTTTATCCTCAGACTGCAGTCTCTCTCTGTTGTTGGGTATATAATTTCCTCCAGCCAAGACAAAATAGTGATGAAGTGTAGGTACACCACTGGCAGCAGCTTTTAAAGAGCCTAAGTCAGTGTGGAAAGGTATGGGAGGGCGTGTGATGGAGAATGTCGGCATTAGCTCTCATTTCCACACAGCTGAGCACACCCCCATTTGACAAGACTCTGACACATACAGCCTTACGCATGCTCATACCGTCTGTTGTCCGTCGTCCTGGAGGAGGGTAATGTTTTCTTCAGTGGCATAAATCACTGGTGATCCGTCAGTTTGCTTCCCCATGCTTTGTCTTCTCCCCTTCTTAGATTGTTGTTTATTTATGGAGGTAGTACTTTAATGTGGCCAACCAAATGCCAGTAAAGGGAGAAGAGTTAAAGTTCAGAGAGTGACAGCTTTATAGTTTCTCATTTTTCATAATTACCTGATTTAAATAGCTCCTATGACAGCTGGATGAATAAATACAAAAATGATCCTATCTGGAGAAGAGCATAAACTTAGATCTGACTGAAATGACATGGCAGGTTAATCAAATCTTACTACTGCTACCAAGATTCAGCTTTCACTTTCTGATTCTTGATTTACTAATTTATTTTTTTATCCATTCCACCCCATAAATACATCAACTGAAGTCACTAAATACTTTGAATACTTTCATGGAAACCCTTTGATGATTTTTTTTTAACAGTTTAACTTAAATTTTCATTTTATAATCATGACTATGGTGCAATACAAGCAACGTTGTTAGACATTAAAATGAATATGGACCGCTTTCGGAATATTCATAAATGCTTAATGTGTGATAACTTGCAAGGTTTATTACATACAGTAAGTGCTGAACTTAACTAATTATAAACTAAGACCATCAGGTAACTACTGAGTGTTACCTCAGTAAAATGTTAGAAACGTTTAGAGCTTATTAAGAAATATTTCAACTGATGTCATTATAGACATAGCCTTGATAGAAACTGCAATAAAACAATTTTAGAAGAAAATATGTTAGACTCAAAAGATTCATACACTAAAAAGAAAAAATACTCAGTGAAACTTGTAAGTTACTTCAACCCCATTCGTTACGGTTTCGACATAGTCACAGTTTGAAAGGGTTAACAAAAAGAAGACAGAAAGAGAGGGGGGCTCACACATAGCCTACATTGTTAAATCTCAGACTAAAGCTGAGGACTCTGAGGAAACGACTGACTCTGTGAAGGAGTGCCAATGATGACAGGATGACTAAGGCATTAACAACCATGGGCAAAAGTCCCACCCAGTAAATTCCACGATCTGTGAGTCACAAACAAATTTAATTAGGAGGTAACAGTGGTCTTAAACAGGTAGTCTGTTAAACCAGAATATCAATGACAGGAAGCCTGATAATAAGGAATCCTGTCAGGTAACCATACAAAACCAGAAAAAATAATGTAACAAAATAAAATAAAATAAAGTAAAGTAAAATAAAATAAAATAAAATAAAATAAAATAAATAAAATAAAATAAAATAAAATAAAATAAAATAAAATAAAATAAAATAAAATAAAATAAAATAAAATAAAATAAAATAAAATAAAATAAAATAAAATAAAATAAAATAAAATACATAGGCTACTCCCATACGGTGACACAGTGACACAGCACTGCGCAGGTTAAAGATGCTTTATTTGTTCTAGGATTTGATTGGTCGAAGAGGCGGGACTTCCGGTAGAGCAGGTTTTGGACATAAAGTGACAGACTTCACCTCCATAAAATTGGAAGAAAAGCCGAAGGACGACGCGGTACAAGTCACAAAACAGTAAGGAATTAGTGTAAGACAGAGGGGATTTGAATAGTGTGGGTTTGACCAGAGACATATTAATGTTAAGGTGATATAATCCGTCACACAGCTCGATAATGTTGCAACGCTGAAAACAGCTAGCCGGCCAACCGAGTCCTGCTTGTAGTTTGGGAAATGCAAAGCAGCGTTTGGGGATTGCTCGTAATTTTGTATAGCGTACGAGTTAACGCTCATCTATTAGAGTAATGAGTTGCTCCAATATTAATTTACTTTCTCAAAACACACGACTTGTTAGATTCCGGTGTTTAGCCGGATGTGACTCAAGTCAGTAGTCGATACAGAGTAAAATCACCCAAAAAGTACCTTTTTTATTCTGTATTTTATTTTATTTAATTTCAGAGAACAGAAACGTACAGTTTCAGATAAGGCTATACAGCTGAAGCCATATTTCTATTTCTGTAATGAGAAAGGACGCCATGTACTGCTAATACTTTTGTGTCTGCCTTTTCAGTTTAGTCATTCAGAGTAACATGACCATTTTTAGGATTAGGCTGTTTGGGAGAAATAAGCAATTTGATAATGCCTTGGCTGTTTGCAGTCTGTCATGGGTGCTTTTGACTATGTTCGGGGTACTTTATGTAAACTCAATGATTAGAATGAATTGAAATAGATTTACTTTGTGTTCTGACTTCACATAGTGGCGTTTGGAGTGTCAGTATTAGATGGAAAGAAATTCTAAAATAATTTGATAGATTCAGTGTGTGTATATGTGTATATATATATATATGATGCCATTTTACTGAATATTATTTTATTTTTTTATGTTATATAAAGCCCTCTGTGTTGTGGTTGTATGTTTATTTGGACGCTGGAGTCTGCTATAAAAGTTGAACAAACAGCGTAAAAGAAGCCTGTCCATCAAAAGTGCAAATAAAGTTTCTTTGTGTTCATTCCTTGTGTTCATGTCCGTTGACTGTGTCAATTCCATGTCCTGGCATTTGCTTGTTTTAGGAATGTGGGATTTAATTGGAATGGAAAAACACAAACTTTTTTATAGGAAAGATTTGGCCTTATTAGAATCAAACCCAGATTTGTCTTGCTGCCAGGCAACAGCAGTGATTATGTTGTGGTCACCAATATTTGCTGACTTATAGCAAAGATAAGGAGGGACTGTGCTGTTACTTCATGGTCTCTCTCTCTCTGCTTATAGATTTTATGGCACTAATATAAATGGTCTTGTAATTGTTTGTTGTGATTGCTCTGCTTGTGATATGTTCCATTAATAAAATCAACCCCAAAGCTCAGATTAATCACTTTTTGAATATAATCGCAATGTTTAAATTTGACATGAATAATGCCAAGTGATGATGAAACCAAATAGATAAAAGACATATCCAAAACCTCTCTAATTAAAAACAGTTCAGCCATTTCTGACCAAACGGCCAATGAATATTTGTGCACATTTTGTAAAACTACATTGTTTAAAGTCAAATCAAATTTAATATGATACTTTTATACAAAGTATTTTTGTCTTATTTTTTTTTACTTTCTATGTCCCAGATTGTAATGGTTTTCAGACATGGACGACATAAACCTTCATTATCGCTTTCTGAACTGGAGGAGACGTATTCGAGAAATTCGAGAAAATGAAGTGCGAGCAGTGCGTTATCGGGAGCGGCTCAAAAGGATGCTGAGAGATGGCGATATACTCAGGTAACAGTGAATAGCAATTCCACTGAGTGAGTTGAAAGTGATGTCACTGATTTGTCATCTGGTACTTATGACAAAGTTAGTAGTAGTAGCAGTAGTAGTGGTAGTACACTTTGGATGCTTTAGTTTCATGTAATAAGTGTTTTTGTGTACTTTAACCTTCTTGATCTTTATGCAGGTATCATGGGAATTCAGATGAAGTCGGCTGCTTTGTGGCGGCCAGGCCATTGTCAAAAAGGAACCGCTATTTTGAAGTAAGAACTGGTAATTTCCTCTTGATCCATCACTCACTTTTTAACACAAGATTTGATGATGATAATGCATAAATTTTATAGCGCTTTTCATGACACCCAAAGACGCTTTACATTATTGAATGCATTATTCATTCACTCACATTCATACTTGGTGATGATAAGCTTGTGTTGCCACCTGGGGCAGACTGACCGCCTACTGCCCCTTTTATCTTCACTGGTCTCGCAGTTTGTACACCACAGTGCACATTTCCTTGAATGTGCTATCCTTGGATTGAGTAACATAAACTGATATTTTTTGTGTTTGCTACAGGATGCAAATTATTGATTTGAACTGATACCTAAACATTCTCATGCAAACAAATCAGCATTGTTTGCATAAATCTCACAAATGTTAGGGAATTTTAAGTTGTAATAAGCTGGACTTGGTTCACCGCTCAGCTGTCTTTATTTGGCTGTGCAGAACCCTTTAAACCATCTCAGTTCTACACTTTTTGACACATATATTCTTTGAATTCACTGCCTGAGTGTGCCAACTCTAAATGTAACAAAAAATTATGCAAAAAATAATGCTAAAAAAGTGTTGTTACATCAATCAAAAAAGAGAGAGAAAAAATAAATGGATGTGATGCCTGCAACATTTCATAAGAATAGATGGGACAGAAATAACAAGATTGGAAGAGTTGTGTAAAATTAAAAAAAGAAAAACATAACTTTACAGCTAATTGAGTTGCTAACCTCACAGCTAATCAAGTTGCTTGACAACAGGCCAGGCTAAACATTTTTCAGTGTAAAATAAAAAAATACAAAAAAAAGAAGGTGCATGGCGGAACTAGAAGTTTTCTAAATGTTATTGACAAAGCAGGAAATGAGTATTAAATGGCAATCATCCTCTCTCCCTCAG
>JAPMNP010706914.1:0-12500 GCA_029874935.1 Atherina boyeri
TAATGTCTTTTAATGTCTTGCAACAACTTAAAATAAAGATGATACATAATTCTTACATATGGCACCTTTAAATCAGTTTGCAAAACTGAATCTATTTCCTCAATAGGCAGAGGGCAGACAGAAAACAAAATAATAAACCTCAAAAGCATGTCCAGTTTTGGATTCTTTATGCTTCTACACGAAGGCATGTTAGTGGATTAGGTTATATCTTATGTGTTGTTAAATTAATTTTAGATATTTAGTTCTATCAATAATTTCAGTTGCAATGCTTTCTAAATGTCAGATTTTGCTTTTCCTCTCTGGGATTTCTGACTGAATGGGTAAAATTAATTCAGGTTTTTTTTTTTTTTTTTAATTTAGTATTTTTCCAAGAGATCGAATCCTATAACCCCTTAGAAAGGACACAGAAAAGCTATAGTCAAGACCTCTCCATGTGGACATTTTGGTGTGGTCTAACCCTCTAGACTGCCCATTAACCTTCTTGTTGTGAAGCAAAGTTCTCTTTATGAAATGCTAAAATAAATCCTCTGATTTGTTTTACTTAGAAATAGCATCATCACTTTCCCTTTTACCTTTTGTATCGGACAATAAGCCGATTATTTTCTCTGTGTTTTATTTTTCTGAGGCGTCAAAAATGATGATAACAGCGTGCTGGAACATCATGTCTTATGTATTTTTCTTTTACAGCCCCCAAGACATAAGTGTGAGGAGGTTTTATTGTAAAACAACCTTTCATTAGAAGCAAACCACTCACTTACGTAACACTTCATATTTAATACTTCTAACCCTTAAACTAGTCGGAACAATACCCCTGATGCATTCCAGGAAGGGGCTTGTCATGTGATACCTCACAGTTTAAGTATTGTTAAGGGAAGTCTGCTTAACTTCATACTGAAAAGGATTTTTCATGTAGTGGATACTGACCTATAAAGAGTAGCTTAATCACAAGAAATCATAGGGAAACTGATGAAAATACATTTTTGAAATGTTTCATGTGTAGAAACTGTGTTTATTTCCTTATGAGGTCTTAACTAAGGGACCTTAGTTATGCAAGTTCAATCATCCAAAAAGCAATGTGAACAAAACTTTCATGAGGTGATTTGATTACTGAAAATATGCCAAATTTTGACTCACTCTCCAATAGTCTGAACAAACTTTTACAGTAGTAAAGAAGTGGACATAAATGTGATTCCATGAGAAAACCTGGTCATTTACACAACGGGCTATGTCAAACTCACTGCACCTAACAGGATTAAAGAGTGGAATTCCTGCAAGTTAAATATAATTTCCCTGTCAAAATTATTTCATGTTGACTTCAGTGCAAGTGGGAAGCTGTGTTGATTAATTTACCAGTGTTGTTCATAGTCATGGTTTTTCTTGTAAATGAAATGGGATGTTGTGCTTATAAAAGGGAAAATCTTTCACACGCCAATATACAAATGTAAATCAAATTAGAAGCAAGATAAGAAAAATGAAGTAAAAACATGCTAGGTTTAGGAAGTAACTATAGAAATTAACAAAAAAAAGGAGTCCCTTGATATACTGTAGAGCCAGCAAGAGAAATCCCATAATGAAGTTGACTTAACCAAGACAATATGACTGAAGAAATATATGATGAGCCTGTTGCCTTTATAACAACATAATTTTATCTTTTTATGGGAATAGTTGTTCCCTGGTGGGGATGAAGACTAGTGGCTGAACATCTTAAAGGGATTGTGTGTGTGATTGTGTGGACACTTGTTGTTGGTCGCGTCAATCTGCCCATTTGGCTTAAACTTTTTTTTTTAAACGGTCAAAAGCTAAATGCAAATTGCATGTTATCATTCCATCCATTCATCCATCCATTTTCTGTACCGCTTATCCCTCTTATCATTCATGTAATTGATACAGACTAAAACCTCTGACTAAAGAATTAAAGTAGACAAAAATTGGAATTACTATCCAAGAGTGGAATGACTCTTGATCAAGGACATGATCGAAAGCTGCTGTATGTCAGCTGACTGTGAATGAGATGAAGAAATGGGGGAGAAGGGGGATTTGGAAAAAGAAAAACATAACAAAGACTGAATCTTACGGATTAAACTTAAATAGGGGGCGCTAAGGTCACACAGCTGCATGTTCAAATGTATACACACATGCATGCACACACATACAGATTTGTCTTTCTGTGTGAGGATCTATCTGAATCTCAAATGTCAGAGATTTGTTTCCCATAATTCCCCTTACAGTAATAATGATTGACTGGTATCATTTATCTGTTTTCTCTTTGCATAGTGAGACATACAGGTAAAATCACTGAGTAAAACAAACTGATTGATGCTGAATTCAAAACATTTTTAAAAATCCACGTCACCCAAATCTTCAGGTATTATTCAGATCTTTAAACAATAGGAATTAATAATTTGTTTTGGCAGCTTCACATTTTGGCGATATTTGTAAAAAGGCTAGAAAAGTAAAGTTAGGGAATAAGGGATCATACTAAAAAGCAACATCACAAGCACCACTGTGGTGTTGATTTCTCTCATTAAAATCATTATCTTTCAGATGTTTTGATTTTGTGATTTTAAACTGGAAACAGATTCTTTAACATAAAGTATCCTCCTCAAAATGTCCATTATTCCAACTGAAACACAGGATGGTGCCAGAGAGCCATGGTGAAGTAAGCAAGATCTCATAATGGCATGCAAGACATGGCCGTGAGAGTCATATAACGTACTGCTAATGAAATCATGAAGACTTGATCATTTATTTATAAAAAGAAAAAAAACTTGAACAGTCAGAGCAGGACTCACTATAAGAAGATATTAAGGAAAGAACAGGAAGAATAATTAGCGCATCTCTTAATAGATTTAAATCTTATTTAACCTATTATCATTTGTCTTTTCATATGGAGTTTAGGCTTTTCACCCCTCTCAGGTTCAGTATGGTGATATGCATAATACCGAATAATGCATTCTCATCTAAATGACTCAAACCTGTAAAACATCTTTCAAAAGAAAATCGGAGATGGAGGTTAAATTAACCAATTGTTAATATGTGGATGGAGAAATGCATTAATTTTCTTGACAGTGTAGTGAATGTTGCACTTAATACCTAATCTACTCTGCATAATGTTTTATAGGAACATGTGTCGGCAGAATAATGGAGGCCTTTTCACATTTTTAATTAAGGCCACTTCAGTTACATTTACAGAGAATGGGGCTCAGTGTCTCAGAAACTGGTAAAAAGCAACTAATTTAAATGTTTTTGCCTGTATCTTAATGATATGTAATGTGAGGAGCCTTTGAGCAAGCCCTGCTGGGCTTTTGCGGTACCTTTTCCATATTCATGGTAGTTTTTTTTGGAACAGCTCAAACCAGATTCTACCCTACACAGCCTATAAATTGAAGAACAGAAAACAGGTTGTGAACCTTGTTGGTTCAGTCATTTCTTGTACTGAGATAAGACACACCGATAAAGAAATTATTTCAAACCAACACAGGTGATGTGATAAAAATCACATTGCAAATCAGTATGTTCCAAAGTGTAGCCCATTGATAATATCTCCTAATACATTTCTAATGTAAAACCCCCATTTTCAAATGATCAGTTTGTTTTTTTTTTTTTTAACTCTCATTGCTACTGAATATTATCATTTTGGAAAATATTTGGCTTTTACCTGGATAATTTCCCTTTCATGCCACTTTTGTCTCATTCTCATTTTCTAAGTTTTTTGTGCTTTATGTTATTGAGAATTCTTTTGTATGAATTTAAAAACATTCAATTTTGTTATTCAGGAAACCAGAAATTATCAACTGCCTTTTAAAAAATATTCTAAGCAAAAAGTTGTTTAGTTTTCTTCTTCTGTTCCAGTATCTGTCTTTCATTATTACTTTGACACTACATACAGTACAAATCATAAGAGGCAGATGCAGTGTATGTTGACAATAGGAGGGGGGCAGTGTTGCAGTTTCTCTTGGCTATTTGGGCTCACTGAAATGCCTGGCCCTCACAGTTTGCACTCCACCAAATATGCCATGAAATAGTCTAGGATTGGACATCTTTGTACTTTAACTGTCACCATTTCAAATCTCAAGCATGCCAAGGAGTGACTGACAGAGTATACAGTGGGCTGGGTGGTATGCAGTCATGTGAAATGAGTAGCCTGTATAGAGTTTTAATCCTCTTTAAGACTCCTATCCATCTCCAAATTAATATCTGGGGGCCACATATCCCTCTGCACTAGTTTGTAGTCGTGTAACCCACTTCTCTAGAAAACTGATCAAATTATTCACTGGAAAATAAGATTAATAGTTATGCTGCAAAACATGCTTTAGGTCAATTATTTGGGAGATTCTGACGATATTCTCATTACACTGTAAAGCCAATTCAAGGACAAGCAGCATGAAGAAGTGTCTTGTAGATTAATTGCCATTAAAGGTCAACATGCGTTCAAATTGACGAAGATGCTATCCATTTTCATCCGTATGAATCGCACAGTATATGGGAAACCTATAATGCTCATTACATGCACTTAAATGGGTCCGTCCTAATTACTAATCAGTCTCTTGTACTATTAGAGATGGAAATTAGAAATACAAAACAGACCCCTGGGCATCATTCTCTTAGAATATATTAGAGTTTCCTCTTATATCAGTGTTAGCATTTTAAAAATGAAAACTCGACAAACTTTGTTGATTGTACTCATAGGCTAAAAGCAAAAGCTTGCTTTTAATTACTTAAATGAACATCTCTGCTTCAATTGTGACTATATAAGAGTAGTGTGATATATTTTTGTTCAGACGTATTCTAAAACACAAAACTATTCTGTTTATTTTGCTATGCCCCAATCAGAATATTGGCTAGACCCTTCAGTGATTCTTTCTTCAGCGATTCCCGCCCACCTCTCTGGCAGCTTACCGATTTACATTTGAGCATAATGCAAGCATTAGAGGAGGCACAAGGCAGCCCTGATAAGTTACAAAGTGCTCCAGGGGTAAACCTCGTAAGAGAGGGTTTGGAGTTATTTACAGCGTTCAAATCCTTCAAAAATTCATGTCTGGAGGATGAGATTGGTTTTGCAGCTGATGCTTTGCACACAAAGCAAACACAATGCATGTAGAGGGTGTTTAGCCGTAAATGACCATATGACATTAATTCTAATTGACTGATCTCATCCCATGCTAAGGACCAGTGTGTATGATACTGCTCAGGACACAAGGGTTCTGTCGAGGCACAATGTTACACAAAAGCAACAAAACAGTAACAATAAGGCTGGCATAAGCACTGAGGAACACGGCAGAGCAAAAATTATTTTTAAATGCAATTTAATTTTCAATGAAGCACTACTTACTTGTTGTATGGCTTTTTCTATTCAAAGATGTGTTTTGATTGTGCAGTTCTCATAATAAGAGTGCTAGGAAATTGCAAAGCCATTACAAAGGAGGTTAAAGGCAATGGAATTCCTTCTTATCAGAAATGCTTTCTGTACAGTTGTTCCATTTGAAATGCATTTAATTGCAAATAGAAAAGAAGAGAGAGAAGGCCAACAATGCGAGAGGCTGAAGCATTTTCCTCGTCTTCTTTGAGTGCACGTATTCAAATCTAAGCAGGCAGACAATGAAGGAAAGGAATCGTGCTCTGAATAGCCTTCCTCTCTATCCTTTTCATTCCCAGGCCAATCCACAGTTTTCTTCTTGTCTGCGGTGAGGGGCGGGCTTTCCACTCACAAATCAAACTTCTTTGCTATTGTAGAACAACACATCCACTTGATAGCACAACAGTGGCACACATGTCGTTACTATTCATCACGTCAGTGAGTGAGACCTTTGTGGGAGTACTTAAATATCATCTGTGTCCATCTATGTTTCTGTTGCAGATCACGGCTTGCATCAGCCTTCATCGGGCCCTTCCTCTAACGTCATGGCAAAGTCTTGACCCTGGATCCTCTCTGCGCTCATTCCACTGAGGGAAGAAGTATCTGTGGATCATGGGGCACAAAGTGCTTGAAGCCTGTGCCTTTGTTGGGGCAAGCTGGTAGAGAGCACCTTCAGCAGATATGCTGACGGTCTCACAGGCACAGAAGAAGAAGTTGAAGCAAGAAAGTGCACCCTTCAAACTTTCCAGTGCAGAGCTAGGAATTCTATTTTTCTCAACAAAGATTTATACATATTTATACAAGCCCAAATACTGATAGGAGGGTGGTAGAAAATCTTGGAATTGCAGAGGTAAACTATATGTAAATGCCATAAAGTAATAGACTTGTAGTGCAAATCACACCATTTTATCTTTAATTTTGCTTTCGTNCCCCCATCCTCTTTCCTCTGGCTTAAAGGTGCATCAGAGATATGCATTTAAGCATATTCAGAACACGGGGCGTGAAATTAAATGTGTGGCAGAGTGAGAAAAATATACAGACGCTGGAGATGCCTTAAAAATAGTCATTTATGCAGATGGAGAGGAGTGAAATCATTTGCAATGGGATGACCCTCTCTCCGAGCATTTCTCCCCTCACTGTTCTTCCCTAATCTTGCACTGTATCTTCATTTTTCATTGAACTCGCCAGTTTGCTGCTAAGCAGCCTTGTAGATAAGGCAAAGTGCTAAAAGGAGACGACAGAAGGAGCTCAGTGGGCCCGTTTCTATTGCACTTTCACCCAAGGCAATGGGCAGAATTTAACGGATTCCTTCCAACATATGTTTTTGCCAGATAAGTAAACAGTGTGTGTCGGAAATGAAAAAAAAGCATTTGCAATTTAATGACATTACAGCTCCCAGCTTAGCCCGCCGTGCTGCGAGGCGAGGAGCAGAGAAAGGGGAGAGCGGAAGAATGGAACCGGGTGTCATCAATGTTTTTTTTTCTTTTCCCTTGCAAGAAGCAGCACTGAATTCTTCTTATTCTTTTCAAACCCCTTCCCTTCTCCATCCCTCCCTGCTATTTTGTTCTCTTGCCCATAGTTTCCTAGCCTTTGTCGCAATGAAATTATCCATTATTTTATTCAGAAAACTTGCCATCCCCTACCATTCCACCCTCTTCAGCATCTGATTCACTCAGATTTTCTGAGCTAAAACACACATGCCCTGGCCAAGGGTGCTCTCTCCCCTCCCACCCCCAGCCCCCTTATCCTCTTTTGTCTGGTTTCATCAAAGTGCAATAGATGCTTGGCACAATGAAGAAGAGCAAGCCTCCATGTTGTTATAATGTTCAGACCTAATGTGAGGAGCAGTGATGACTTGGAGGGAGCATCACCTCAGAGGTTGTGTTTCAGTGGCAGGAAACGATCCATCCATCCATCCTATGTAAAACTCAGTGATTTTCCTCTTTTCTCCCCACCGGCTAAGACAGCTGCCTTATTATAGAAGGCTAATTGTGCAGGAAAGCAGATTATGAGAGTGGTAGGTTGTACTCCTTGACCATGTGCTAATGTGATGACAAGTTTGGGGCACCCTCTAAGCAAAAGACGTCGCACGCCAGGGCACTTTTGGCACTGGCTATAATCTGCCTTTGGTATTAACTCAGCAACCCGGCTTGTTTGAGTATGGATCAATCGCTCGCTCATTATTTTTACAAGAAAGCTTTATATTCAAGGCGCTTTCCTGGTGTTGATCTCTCATTAACCATGCTATGTAAATGCACTGGCAATCCCTGTGTAAGGGATACGTCACCCCAGGGCCCAAGCTTGCAGAAGCATGTTAAGGAGAAGAAGGGGCAGGAAATTTGGGTCAGTTGCCTTCGCCAAAACTTGAATTTCAGGTTTTGCTTAAAGCCCCCTGCTCAGCTTTTCTCCTCTAATGTGTTTTTGTTTGGTGATGTTATGTTTTAAATGTCAGCCCTGGAGCTGTCCAGCAATTTAGAACACACAAAAAGCCCTGTTTTAGTATGGCTTCCAAGTCTTCATGTTACCTCTGTAATCGCTGCTGGCTGCAACATTACACACACTCCATTCACTCGCAGTCTTTTATCAACTACGAGTGTATTGACTGTACAGGGAAAAGGTTAGATAGGGTCAGAGGGAAGTGATAATGTTACAGGACAAATAGAAACACATGATTTATTGTGAGCGGTGATATGGACTTATTATCAACATGCTCCCAAACTAACTTATCTATCCGAGCAGAAGGGACCTGACATATGACACTGTATCTTTAGCTGAATTAGCTGTCAGGATGCATTGTGCATCAAATTAAGAGGGGGAATATTTCAACTTGTTTACTCATTTCTTACACACAAACATCCAACAATTCGTGGCACTCAGGCATCTGTTTGCCTGACAAGAAAACACGCGGCGTGTGGTTTGAGAAATGGAGGCTTCTGCCATATTTGGCTTCACCGTGAACTGGCATGGTGAATGACGCAACAGGAAAACCAACCTGACAGCACCAGGCATCAGTTCGGTGTTTCTTTTGCGCCCTACATACATAAATCTCTTATTATTGCTGTGTGTTCACTCTGTATATTTTTACACCTGTCTGCGCAAATATCAAAGAGCGGTGGCTCGCTTGTAGACATTCAACTTCATTTGTGTCTCCTGTACGAGTTTATATGTAGAAGAAGGAAAACGCGGTGCAATGCCAGGGCTTCATTCCAGTTTTGAAAAGGACTGTCAAAGAGCACTGTTCCACTTGACCCATTTTATTTTTATATATACAAACAACTTCAGTGTTCTTGAATGAACATGCTGAAAGTTCTACACTTTTTCAGGAGCATGTCACACATCACAGTACTAGGCACTCACTTTATCTACTCCACATTTATATGTCATATTTTTAATTGCAATTGGTATCTCAGCTTGTAAAAGAAGAGTCTAACTAAGAGTTGGTGTCTTTCAAATGGAACAAATGTGAAAAATGTTCACACAAGAGGACCTCTGTGCGTGTCAACGCAGCTCTCCATCTGCAGGTACTTCATCAGCCTCTAACCTTGTATCATCTTTATTAGCAGTGTGGGAAGAGTGAAGGCCAGGCTTTTTATTTATTGCTTTCCCTGTTTCCCATCCTTTCATAGAGCTCTTTTCTTCCCACACACAGGCAAACAATTCAGGTATAAATACTATGTTTAAAAGCCAATACCCTCAGTCTAACCCTTTTTGTGGTAACAAAGAACAAGGAAAATTTCCAAGCACAATTTGTGTTTGGAAATACAGTGTGGCTAAAGTGGATGGGATGTCTGTAGTGCCCCTGTGTGTGATGTCTGCTTGGACCATACATAATAGATTTGTTCTGAGGACCTTCACATTACTTCCCAATTAAGGTATGAAGTCATGCTCCTTCATCAGTATAACTAATGGCACGTTTCACGAGCTAGCCATGTTTTGAGATTAAAGACCTGTTTTCTGCTGAATGTGATAAGGTGCCTACACAAATGATTGCTTTACTGTCATCAAGGTGCATACACTTCCATTCTTTATACTGTCATTAGTAAGGCATCTATATGGTTGTTCCAGTGTGTTATACCATGGTTGCAAAGCTGCAGATCAATGGCAGCTATATTAAACCAGCTTTACAAATATAAAATTTGCTAGAATAAACAGTTGGAAAAATCATCTCTTTTACTGGACTGGAGTTTAGGAGAAAAGAGAAATGAGCCAAATGTCAAAATCCAAGTTTCCATCCAATAAACCCATTCTTCAGGATCCCAACAATTCACTATGCAAAGATTAGCTCTGGAGTAACGTATCATTTGGAAATGATCTATTTTGCTACTGTTAATTACAACAAGTCTGCAGAATTTGACTGCTAAACCATGATATCACAATGCAGGGTGTGAATCCCAAATCAAGCTTTGCACACCATAATCCTGTTAAAATGTAATAAATAATCCCCTGCGTGTTAATGTTGGCAATATTTCATTTTAATAAGTTCTTGTAAAATTGAGAGAGAGGGGAAATTGATGGCATTACAGCTCACTCACTTTGAGTGTGGCCATGAGTGTGCAGGAGGAAATCATTCCTTCTCATTAAAGGTGCAATCTTCGAGCCCTGAAGATCTTTGTTGTAATAACTGGGGAAAATAATCTCTTTTATTGATAGGCACATGTAGCTGAGAGTATGCCAACTGACAGGTACTTATCTTTTTGCCTGTGTCCTGTGTTAAAGAAAGATATAATTCTTTGTGACTGTTCCTCGGGGCATCAGCTCTTCAACTTCATTATTTCTACTTACGATAGATATATTTTTTCCTTGAAAACCTGAGAATTAATACGAGAGCTGGCAATCTCAGCCAGCGGTCATTTGGAAATGGAACAAAAAATGTCACGTCAGTTTAAAGAACATTTGTTAAGGCTGCTCACTGACATTATTCAAATTTATTGATGGATATATGGTATAATCCTTTTCCTCATGTTTTAGGTTATTAATTTAATGATTTTAGGTAATCTGGGAATATTTTGAAAAAGTCTAATCTTGTCGAAAAGTTTGATTGTGTCAACCCAAAACATGAAAAAATACTCTTTTTTCTAGTGTATTATGTTGGTGCTTGAAAGGTATTCTCAAAATGAACAAACTCAGAGCAACTTTTGTGATGTCCAATTTTTTATTTAATGTTCATCCTTATAATTTGCATAGAAAGTCATTTGTGCACTGACGTGCTTTAGACAGCAGTGGGAGCTTTAGAGTCAAACAACATGCACAGAGAGAACAGAACGTCTCTCACTCCTTGTGTTTTAGAGCCGACACAAATCTAAAATACACTTCTATGTCAGATTTTATAAATCAGTACACCCAACCATAGTTTTTTTTTCTTATAAGACAGCAGACTGTTTTCATAAGAAGTTGGAAATGTGCCAAAGAAATTCTTCCCTTTTTTTGTTGAAGGGGATTAAAATCTCTTGTGCATTTATTTAATTTCATAATTCACAATTTTCCCAGAAACATCCGTTTTTAGAAATAAGCATTGCTTTGTAATTGTTTAGTTTCTTACAGTAGATTCAGTGCTCTAACTAAAATTAATATCAATAATTTTTCAAATGAATTTTTCCTATTATATTTTATGTATATTTTCCTTTTTATTCATTTCTCTATTACTCTGATGTCAAATAACTACAATAAGCCAACTTAATACAACTGGATGTTGTTTTAATTCTTATTATGTAGGAGCAGCTAAACAAAGAGCAGATTGAAATCTTCTTTCAGTTCCTTTTAAATGAAGGCAAGAACTATGGAGTGGTATTACAATATAATTTTTGGGCAAAACAAGAAAATGTTTAATATTTGTAGGATAGCTATATAACAACATATATATTTCTTAATGGAAAATTGTTTATATTATATATAGAATATGATGACCTGAAAAGCAATATACTGCAAATCAAAGAAGTGTATGTTTTACCTAGCTGGTGCACTTGCTAACATCCCGCTTGAGGTTTAATTTCCCATCACACCTAAACAAAAGTAATAGAAATATAAAAGAAACTTCTGATTGTCCACATTTGGAGAGGAGCAGAGGTGCATAAAAAGAACAGATGTGGAGCATGCATTTTTTTCTGCATGTCATCTTAATGTTATTTTCTCTGTGATCTCAAATAGAACTAGCATACTTTTCAAAGTTTTTCAAAAGGAGAAAAATAAATTTTCTATTAAGTTCATAAAATCAAACATGTGTGTATAAGTTATTACAAATTCTTCATGACTCCTAAACATAATAGATCTGCAGGTTGTGCAGTATGGTGTATTTTCATATCAGCAATGAGGCTGGTATGTTTCCACACAGGGAGGCATCAAAACAGGATTTACTCAGGTTGAGTCAGGGTATACAAATTAAAGATATCTCCCACTGATATAAAAGGTTGCCCTTAAAGTATGGTAACATGCTGTGATAAATAAAAGTAAGGGTGGAATATTGTTGCTATAGCGATGTTCTCCAAAACACTAATGCCAGACATTTACTCGATTCACCCACAAAACTCACCTCAGCNTCCCCCGATCCATCCACTTGCCCCCAACCTAATTCAAGCATTCCCCCTCTCTGAACTCCAGCAGGGGCCCATCGACTTATTGCATTATGTACTATTAAACAAACTTGGACTTCTTTAAAGCAGAGTCAGACTTCAGAGGCTGTGTGGCATGTTTATAGGGATGGACTGTACAGTACACAGAGATTTCTCATTTCTCTTGGTGACCTTGGGCACAGCGACATGTACGGTTTTGAGGCTTTGATTTGCCATGTTGAGGTGTTGCGGAAAAGGTGCAATTCAAGATAATTTTGGTATTTTTTCCCTCCTGGGAGCATAGAAAAGTAAGAAATACAGCAGTTCATACTCTGGAGATTACAGGTAATATGACACACAGCCTTCATAAACATTCTTGACCCAACCTGATGATGGAGATATTGCTTCAGGAGAGACTTTTCACACTTTGATTTGCCTAAAATGAGATGGGGAAGTCAGTGATCAGACTCTTTGAGGTTTCTCGCAGAGAGGCCAGCACTAGCTGAATATATCTCCCAGCGTTGCACAAGGCACACACATGCTATGACAACCAGGTGAGCAAGAATCCGACTCCTGCAAACAAATTGAGAAAATATCCT
>JAPMNP010706917.1:0-10242 GCA_029874935.1 Atherina boyeri
ACCCCAGCAACACCTCAACTATAGGAATCGAGAATTTAAGAGAACATGTCCATTAAATGCTTGCTGCTTCATGCGTAAAGTTTTGTTCGTTCTAGAATACTTTAACATGTAGCCAATTTAACTTTTTGCTATAAATTTCAAAACCCATTTTCTTCTTTTACATCTAAAGGGGGCCGTGACACTAACGGGCTTTTCAAATCTTGTATTCATACAAGTCACCCCTTATTTTATCACCTTTGCAATAGTGCCCTCTTCTAAAGATCTAGCATATCGCACCGTGAATTACCGGATTTGAAGGAGAACGTGTCTAAGAATGGGCAACAATGACGGCAATAATGCCTTTAACACTCAACTAAATGAAACAGCTAAAATATGAAGACTGCCACAAAAGACCAGCAGGTCTGATGTGTCCACAGGGACGACACTTTTTAAGAGGAATGGGATCAAAATCAAGGGTTGGATTTGGAAACAGCTGCACAGCATCAAAGCAGGGGCTGGTACGGGGCCATGCAGGATCCAGTGTGGCAGGAGCCTCCCTGCTGAGGGAAAAGATGTGCAGTGACAAAGCTGGAGGGGCTCTGATGGAGGGGGTTGGAAGGGAACATCTTAGTGGACAGGAGCCTGTGGGCTGTGGGCATTTAACACTTCTATGAGGGGAAGGGTACAGGAATCATTAAAGTGAAACAGGAAGCAAAGTTCAAGACTGAGGTATAATATCAGGACTATCACACGAGTATACATGCATCGCTTTTAATTCAGACCCACATCAAAATTATGAGGCTGGCAATTTCTTAAAGATATGGCATATTTTATCAATTTAAAGATGTATAAACTTACTAAATGAAGCAGCAGTTTATTGGCATCTTACACCCCAGTGTGTGCTAAATGTTTAAATATCCGTTACATAAAGTTACGGAATGTGTTGTGCAACATATTGACATTAGCACTGAAAATGTAAAATTTCCAGTTAAAATTAAAGTAAAATGAGATGTGCAGCAGTAATAATGCGTTGCAGCTACCATATAATAACCAGAGAGGCTTGCGGAAAATTTATTTGGACTTTGAGAACTGGCAGTTGACTATAGAAAATATCGATACATAAAAAGGTAGTCTGGATGTTTTTTTAATACACAGTTAACTGTACACACAAAAGAAAAAAAAAAAAAACGAAAAAAAAAACACCATAATTAGACATTTTGAAATTATATCCCTTTTCATTAAGAAATGACATTAATACCAGAATCACTCTCCATAATGATGCATCATTTATATCATTTATATTAGATCACACAGAAATAAAAAAAAAAATAATTAAAACGTTATAAGCATTGGACTGAGTCCAGCACCCCACCAAGTCCACAGTGAGGAATTGGTGGGGTGTTGGCGAACTGGGAGGTACCAAATAAGACAGTTATTGATCATAATACCTTAAAACATAAAAATACTACATTAATTATTACACAGGTACGAATTGCAGAAGCTTAGCAGTCTTGAATAGTTCTGGTACAGAATATACACAAAAATCTACCACCTCTTGTTTCTCTTCACAAGATGCAACATCAAATTTCAAAATCGCACATTCACAACCTTTGAACATTTTCAGTATGAAAACAGAACAGAAAAAGAGGGACAATTTTTCCTGTGACACAGATCACAGGAAAAAAAGAAATTTATATAAGTGTATATATATATGAAACATATATATCTTAAATTAACAGTCAAATATATGAGCATATATACATAGTTTTACAAGGTAGTAAAGGCAAAAAAGCTATTTGCAACATCCCCCTAAATCCTATCATATCAGATCATTGTAATAAATTATCCATGACATTTCCATTTGAGCAAAAAAATGAAAAAAAAATGAAAAAAAAATCTTAAAACTACAAGTTAAAAATCTGTCAACATATTAGAGAACCTATCTTTGTTTCAAAAGTGAAATAAGATATTGCACCTTTTTTCTTTAAACCAGAGTACAATAAAACGACAATGAAAAACAGCATACAAAGCACAACAGGAATTAAATTAGAACTACTGCCACTGGCTGACATTAACCCATTTCTTTTTAAACCTTGTAACAAAAATACATTTCCTGTAACAAAACATCACAGTTTCATTTCAATGAATTATGTAAAACAAAAAACATTTTAACACACTCTTTAAACATTTTGACATGTGACAAAATGGTATTCAAGACTGCTAAGCACATAATCAATGTTTCATTTCCACATAAACTAGAAAAAATAGATCATATTGCCTTTTGAAATGTTACAACTCTTGGGTTCATTTTGGCGTTTACAATCCGAGTCAAGACAGGAAAATATAGAAAAACAAAAAACAGCTCTCTCAAGTCCAAAAAGGGATCCCAGATACTGTCTATCCAAAATAACAGTGTACATAAGCATTTAGTAACAAATAAATGTTCCTGATTTTAGAAATATTACTTTATCATATAAGTCATTCTACAGCTAGTGTTTCTCACTAAGAAAAAAAGTCTTCAAGGCGTTTTAAATCTAGACCCCTCCATTAAACAAGGGTTGTTTTCATCCACTCAGTGATTCAAGTCTTTAACGTGGGCGTCTTCTCTAGTGATCCTGCAGAACACAAACAGATCATCAATATGTACGAGTTAGAAGAAGTCTGGTGGAAATTGACAAGTGATCAAATCTGCAGCAGAAAACGCACTCATTCATTAAAGACACCATTTAATGTAGCGAGTATTGACAAAACCATGACAGTGAATGCGGATGGAGACCAAAGAGGACTCATTTACGAGACTAGAGTGGGCCTATTTGACATTTTTAAAAACATCTAAAAAAGGAAGTTGCAAACAAACTTAGCCGATTAAGAATTAATCAACTTATCGTTTAAACTCTTACCATAATAATTAACTAGCCAGCACTGTTTTAGATTTTAGTCTCCACATGAGACATACAGATGTCAGGAAAGACACATGAGACATGTTTGGGATGACACCTCACCTGAAGGCCCGGGGCTTGTGTCTGCTGAGTGCCCTGGTTGAAGAAGGCCATCGGCTGTCTGTAGAAGTCAACCCAGGCGTTATAGTCAGGATTAGAGGTCTGCTGAGATCCAGGACCAGCTGTCTGGCCTGGAAAAGAGAAAAGGAGGAAATACAACAGTGAGTAAGACACAGATCTTTTTGTAAAGTGCTTATAATGAAATGCTTCCCGGAGCACTTACCCCAAGCTTTGTTGTATTCAGGAGCAGAGCTCTGGGGTTGGTTTTGCTGACCTGCTTCAAGCAAGCATATATTTAAATGTGGTTAATTTTTTTTATACAAATCTTAAATGTGGTTTTTTACTTTGACAAAAAAAATCAAATCTTGTCTCGGTGAGCACATTGGGCAAGTAAACATTTTTACTTTAGAAAATTATTTTGGTAAAAACAAACTTGATTAATGTGTACAGATCTAAATCTGAAGTCAGGTGGTGAAACAGAGTAAAATAAAGCTGTAGCTGGATGATCAAATATTCCTTTGTTCCAGAGCAACACTCGCCTAGCTTTTTATAATACTGCTCCCAGTCCATCTGGCCCGTCTGGGATCCATTGTGACCTGAAACCAGACACAGATAACACCACTAGTTACAGAGAGTGGTTTTTTGCTTCACACCTTCTGCTCTCATCTACATTTCTACTTCCCAATGAGTTTGACTGACAGCAAATGCAAAAATTTGTCTGAACAGGAAAAATGTGGTTAGCTGCAGGGAATGTGCCCAACATCACAGAATGTAGAACACTTTGATCGCAACATCGACAAAACACTTCATCTTCTGCACTTTCACAGCCAAATGTGTTTATTGAGCAAATAAAACATGAAATTCATTTTCTCTGGTTATGCCTTCTGTTTAAAAAACAATTTCTGTTTCCCAATATTTAAACAGATCAGCATCAAGTTTAAATACTTACTGTGATCCTGCTGATTTTGAGGTTGCCAGATCTGGAAAGTCGTACCCCATCCTCCAGTCATAAAAGTCTGAGCCCCACTTAAAGCAAAACAGTTTATCTGATTAACAACATTTTTTATTCCAAACTTTACATCACACTATCAGCAGACTTTTTACCAACATGTGTGGAAATAGATTAAAAATGTGTGATGAGGTAAGGAGTTGGACCTTACTGCTGAGGTGGTGTGGTTGGTCCTTGGTTGTAAGGATTCATACTAAAGCTGTTGTTAACCCCCATTCCCGGACCCTGAAAAGAGAAAGGGAAGACGATGCGAGTGAGAGACCACACTTGTGTTTAAAAAGGAGCCAACAGGCAAGGTCAGAGGGCAGAGGCGAGTGCTGATGCACTCCATTAAGTCCATTTGATGGATTCTTCATGTTTAACCTCTGGTGACATCCTGCTGGCCACCAGGACCACAGCAGCCTAGCTCACCCGAGCAGCTCCCTACATTGACATGTGCACTCATGAATATAGGGCCAGACAATAGCATTATGGGGGGAGTAGTGCAGGGGCCTGGGCTAGGCCACCTACCCCAATTCTCTCATTGATCAGCTGACGGGCCTTTTCCAACTGCTGAGGGGTGCCTCGGATGGAGAAGATGCGTATGTTGGGGTCGGTGTTAGGCGGCGGGTTTCTCTGAAGCTCCACGTGGGCACGAGACTGCTCTTTAATGTTCTTAATGGTTTCTCCACCTGAAACAGGAAGAATTTAATAAGCACTAGTATCTGATCCATATGCAGCTGATGGACATTGCAAATATTTGTTTTTGCAACACTTCTGTTACACTGTTAAAAATGTGCCATTTTGCCTCTACATTTTCTCACTCTAAAGCCTGGTGCCTACATTTCCCACAATGCAACTCTATTGCCTGCTACTTGATTCGAGATTTGAGCATACTCAAATATTACATACTGGTAACAGCATGTAATATAGGCTGGATATGTTATCCTCAGTTTCACTTGTGTTACTGAATCCCCACATGCAATCATCTTCCCACTGACCTATAAACCAGATATGTACAATCTGTAGTTTCCCTTTCTATTCATCAGGTTGTTGGATGACCAGCAAGTCTGAGAAAGCTTCTCCCGACAACTGAGACTAAGGCCTAATACTTCCCATCTCCATCATTTATTCAATACACGAATGCAGCATTAAGCTGACTTTATAATCACGCAACGTCTGTAAACTGTGAAAGTTAACATGGCGTTGTTAACATGGGTACATGTTAGGTCTGAAAGAGGTGGGCGTCAAGCCTCTGTGGACCTAGGCAGAACATATGAGGAGCATACGGCAGTGATGCCGATGCAGCGAGAGTATAAATCCAGCTTTAGACTGGACACCTCTTTATGTCTTACCTAACCAAATTCACATACTACCTTGTGAAAAACCTGGCATAGGTCTCACCAGTCATCTACCATTGTTTTGGAACATCCATGCAAATCAGAAAACAAAAGGCAACGTCTAATGCACGCCACCTCCTGCTGGGCATCAGATGCCAGCTTTCCAACATGTGGGGAGAGCAATTACACCAGCAGGGAGAGTTGAAACATAACTGGCAGGAGAAAAGGGACAAAATCGAAGCGTATCCTCCTTCTGGGATATCGTTTGTCTCTTTTACCCTTTTCATTCTTGACTCTGTGTTGTCCTCTGTTATGAGAGGGACTGAGAAGGAGGGGGGTGCTTCCCGGGGTGGCGTAGAGGGGGACACTGGGGCTGTCCCAACATCAATTACACATTTGTTCACATGTGGCTGACACTCCGATGACCCTGGCTGACCCCCAAAAGAAAACGCTCATCAGAAACCTCTCCTCCTCCGGTACCCTATTCCTTGCTGCCAACAGACTGCGCATGGGCCATTAACCCATTGTCAACCAAATGAAACTTCTGCCTTAATGAAGCCATTATGATCTCTTCTGGTCAGACAGCAGAGAGCAATGAAGACCCCAGCAATTCATTTCATGGACTGGGCTGTGGTGAAGACAGATAATACCGGCCTTATTAATGAGACTGGTTTAGTGCACTGGAGAAAAGGAGGGGATACAAAAGTGCAACTGGTGACAGCATTCAGGGCAAAGCTGGGGGACTGGTTAGCTGCTGGTCCGGGAAATAAGACTCAAAGGCATCACTGGATGACAACATCGCTAGAATCTGCAACATGACGTGTATATTGCAACTGCAGCTTTATGTGAAGCTATGCAGACAATATTTTTGTACAATATCCATCGGTATACAAAATGAAACAAACAAGTTTAAATGTGAAGATTTGACACCATTAAAAAGCCCTTCTTAGGTCTGTTTTGATCATTTTCAAGATGCTAATCACAAACTCCAGAAATAAAACAAAACTATAAAAAACTAAATATATAGAATCTGTAGTTACTGACAGAACCATTTGTGACATCTCACTGAGCAAATTAATATGTTACTTTTAGCTAGTACAAGGTTAACTCTATGCTGTCACCACATAACGAGCTTCAGTGCATAACCAGGAAGAGTAATGGGAAAACAGTTAACATAAAAGTGCATTTTGTATATAAAACATTGCATTTGTCAAAAATATTTACGTTGTTTCTGTAATTCTTGGATTTAATATAGTGAAGATTACACAATTATTTTAAAAATCATCTTCAATTCACCAGAGATTGTACATTAAAACAGACTAAAAAAAATTAAGCTTAATTTCATAAATAAATCCCCTCATTAAAAGATCACTTCTGACAATATTTGTAAGTCTTTTCATACAGTCTACCCACCCATCTGTGACACTTTGACCATTTGAAATGGAAGGCATTTCTTCTGCAGTCCCACATTCAAGCATATATGAGCTCTGCCCTGAACAAGCTCCCATCTGCTCCATGTGAAATTCAAGTAAAATGGAAAGCCAGTGAGCCAACCTCAGGTTTAGAAATCTCAGGTCAAAACTCTTGTGTATAACTGCAGGATGCTGGTTAGGCCTTTTGGTTCAAATTCATGCTTGTAAGAAACACTAAGGAGGTTGGAGGGGGGATTCATGAAGCCCTGTGGGACTGAGTATATATACATATATATATATGTGTGTGTGGGGGGTCAAAACAGAGGGGCAACCGGCTGCATATGGCATCGTAAAGATATTAATCACCACACTCTTTAAGGGATTTCTGACAGCACCCAGACCCACCGCCATCTCCACCATATTGGTCCACTTCATATGCTAATGTAGAGAGAGGGGGACGCAACGCCCAGGTTTATTTGTTTCCCTCGCCCCACTACATGCACAAAAGCCACTTGACATTTCTATTGCCATGTTTTTATCTTAGGTAAAGAGGCCCCCTTCGATCCGCCCACTGCTGCACACACGCACACACACTAAGGCAACATGCATGCCACCATACTACACACACACAGCTCCTTCCAATGCAATGGTCAATGACTTTTAAATAGCTGCCAATAGAGTGGGCATGAATAGCCAATAAGCTAATTCCTCCTATTCATTCCCTCGCTGCACTCTATTGGACTGAAAGACCCTCATTAGATGCCAGGCAGCCTTCCACATGATTGAGGGCTGTTATTATGCACCTTTAACAATTAATGTCACATTACACGCATTATCCCCGTCATTAAGCCCTTAGTGAAGCCAATGAATGCCACTTGTGCTGTATACATGAGCCCCGGAGGGAGAATAGGAGGGTGGTCACAAACCCCCCTCTTCTCATCAGTTTCACGTAGTGGCACAACACCAAAGAGCAGTCAGTTATCAAAAGAGAAATGGCAATCTGGTGAGTTAGGTTCACTTTTAATAAGACTGGTCATTTTGATAAATTGTGCATCATTTGTCCAAGATGGTGAGCAGTGTCATTATGCAGCATAAACTTGGAGAAGACCTCACTAGGGACATTTCAAGCCAATAAATTCTTCAGAGTAGCATTACTCTTTATACAAGCAAGTAAGACTTTTCTATAAACGACAACCACTGAAAATTGTTAGTCAGCTAAAACTACTAAATGAAAGCATGTTTCTTACCTTTTCCGATCACCAGTCCGCACTTATCAGCAGGTACTGCATATGTAACTTCCTGGAGACCTCCAGGTCCCCCCATGTTACAGTCACCTCGGCCTCGACGCCCCATAACACCACCAACACCACCAAACCCATCTCTCTCCTATCAGGAGGGAAATGGAAGCAAAACTAAATAACATTTTTGGACCAAAAACCATTACAGAGTAACAGCCTGAAGGTTGCATGTGCCCCCTAAATTGCTAATATCCAACATTATTACCAAATGTTTGTACAGCACAAGTGGCCACGAGTTTAATTTCAGCAGCAGGACTTTTTTGGTCTGAATTAGATCCTTTCAAAATTATTCTAAATAGCAGTGTACTTCTGCTTTGTTTCCATCTAAACACACCAGCAGAAGGACATACCTGAGCAGTCTGAACCAGTTCGTTGATGAGGTGGACTGCATGGTGGCAGTGGTCAGGCTGGCCCATCACCTGAGCAACACGGTCAGGACTGACACCATCATCTAACACACGTACACAAACAAGATTTTAAATATTTTTCCAGAGAAGGCATTCAAAGCCAAGTACGGTAATCAAATTTAATTTGAGCACCTAGTTTAATGGCTGAAGTAGAAACCCTGCAAATGGGTTAAGAGAAATATTCAACTTTAAACCAGTTCTTTCAGGTCTTTTCTTTTTTTTAAATGCAATAAAAATCAAAACTACATCTCCTTCAGTTGATTGTACACATTTTGTTAATCTTACCTTGTTTGAACTGGATTCTCACACCTGCATCGTTCTGAATCTTTTTGATCATCTCTCCGTTCCTCCCAATGATGATGCCGACCGCAAATCTGGGCACAGCCACCTAGACAATGAGAATAAACACATTAAGCCAGGATATATTGCATTTTTTTCCCGTCAATGAATGGGAAGAAACTTTGATTTGAGAAGCAGAGAAATGGGATCTTACGTCCAGACTACTTCCACTCATCTTGGATCCAAAGTCTGCTCTGCCAGTCCTGAAGTCTCCCTGGTCTTTATCCCGAATGAGCTTCACCACAAGTTCACGGGCTTGCTACAAAGAAAATGAATGGTTTTGAAGTCCAACTGAAAGCCTCCAAATATTTAAGTGTACGCTGATGATGAAATCTGGAGAACAGAATGTAAAGAGTAGAGCAACCAGCACATGGCAAACCCTTCTAGGACTGACCTGCACTTTATGGGGATCCCCAGTTATTCTCAGGGGCTTGTCTGCTCCAGTGGGCATGGGGTCATCCTGAATCATTATCATTTGCACCCCTGTTCTCTCCTGCAAGGGTACAATCAGAAACATCCGAGTTACCTAGGGCCCAAAATACTGTTCACTCCAAGGACAGAAACTGTGCCACATTTCAAACAGGCTTACTCTCCATCAAATATCAGTCACACAAACCCAGAGATGAATATGCATATATCATAAATTAGTTTTTCAATTACTTGAATGTTCTTTTAAAGTAGTTTAATGGTTCTGCAATCATCATGTTAAAAGGTAAAATATACTGAAGAAGCTATTGTCTTGAAAAAGAGCTTTGAAGTATGCTTTCACTTCTCATGGAGCAACCACAGAGTAGAACATGAGACAGAAGCCAGTCTTTGCTCTGCATAAAGATGTATTTTATAGCTGAGCCAGAACTAAACATGAACTTCAGCAGTCTGAACACAAGTTTTTCAAGGAAATCCAGTTACAATGAAAAGCTCTTGCCAAGTTTCCCTGCAGAAAAGAATACTTTTAACAGCTGCACAGGGCTTTTTTGGAACAGATATTAAACAACAATGGCTAGCGTGATGTTATCCACTGAATCAGACATATCTAGAGTGCTGAAGAACAAGGAACATAATGGAGGACTGTGGATCATGTTTCAACATTAATTGTAATGTGATCATGTTTTGAAAGTAAAATATGACGCAAAACAAGTGAGTATTTTGGTATTAGAGCACTGATTTAAATTGGGTTTGTATTATTTTGTTATTCCATTAAAAAAGTGAACCTTTTCCATTTGATAAAAATGAAAAAAAAGTTACCGCCACAAAAACTTTAACTGTTACTAAAAAAGGTGTTCATGAAAATAAGTCAATTCTACCAGGGTTCGAAATTAACACCCGCCAACCCGCCAAATGCGGGTTAAAAATAATTTTGGCGGGTATTAATTCAAATTTACCAGCCAATTTGGCCGGTGACGTATGAACCAATCATGCTATTCATGTCAGAGACGCTCTGGGTCGTTTGTCCCCTTCGTCCTACATTTCCCATGAGCAC